>JAAXOA010002314.1:0-13465 GCA_036561885.1 Salina celebensis | reverse complement strand
AAAAGGGCAGTTTTTAACTGTTTTCAGGTTAGGGTATGGAGAGCAGATTGTTTTTATCTGATTACCTGTAAACTTTTCTATTTGAATAAATACAAAAAATACAAAATACAAAATACAAATAGTTAGAATAGAAGTCAGATACTGTTGATTCGGCTTGTCTGTGCACGAACTCAACTGCACTATTTGATGTAAACGACACATCCTAATCAATCCTAATTCTTATATATCCTAATCAATTTATACTGCAATCAACTTGTGGGTTTACAATCAAAAATATTCCACCGCTGACAACACTGTGATTTGGAAATAATGCATTGCATCATTTTCCTGACACTCCCTCAGCCACCGTACGAAACGCATGATTTGTGGAAATCCATTCCGTTTTACGTCCATGGGGTGAATGCACGCTCCCACATGACAATGACACACGTTTCATGCAGTTCCTCTCTGGAAACTGAAAATTATTTCATAATTCTGATCGAATTACCACAGCAAGCCTGTATATAATATACTTCATAAAATATCGTCGATATTTGTATAGTCTAGAACTGGTAGTGCCTTTGTGGTTTTTGTTGGATTTATTAAGCTCTCAAGAAAACCATTTATTCCTGAATTGAACTGTAACCTTACTTGTGTAGTAATTCTGCATTATGATGTACGTAAGCAGCATAAACTATTTAAACTTCGTTCGATAGTGGCTCCTTAACAGTCTTATTCAATATTCAAACGTGAAAAGTCAGCCTACAATTAATAGACTTAATTGTAGACAATTTTTTGGTGAGAACCTGCGAGCAAAACCAAGGAAAAACGATTTTCGTGGTATAAAAAGACGAAAATATTTTGCTGCACAACAGATAAACGCATTTCATATATAGATTACATTGGCAATTTCAGGCTGCCCTGGGATATTAACCTTCTGCGATGGGAAAGTAATTTCTGTTACATATGTAAAAGTTATTGGATAACCTAAAGAATGATTTAATTCCTTCGATTTTTCTTCAGAATTATAATTCCAATTCCAACCACACCAACGGGCTGGGCGGTTATATTCATTATTATCGTTTTCATTTTCTTTTGTCGGATATGCTGGTCCTTACTACGCTCATATTGGGAAAAACGTAAGTTTTACTACACTTTCAGGTTTTGTACAGTCTTATTTATTATGTACACGACCAACGAAATGTACTAAATTTATAACAGACAGTCGGTAAAATTCCTAACTTGCTTTTTAGGACGGGAAAAACGCCATAGTGAGCAGATATTTAACTATGAGGATCCGTACTACACAGAAGGTAATGTTGTTCCGATGTCGCGCATGGATCACCAGGAAATTGACGGCGTTTATGGAACAAGAAGTGGGGTCTTGGAGAGTCAGGAGTCTGGCTCCAATAATCCTGAGGGCCTGCTACAACTGTCTCCATCAGATATTGAGGCTAGACACACCCATCATTGCCAATTGGCAAACCCGGCCCCCAAAAATGTGATAGCTACATTAAATTCAGCACAACCTGATCCCATCAATCCTCAAACCAGCTAAGACAATTTGACATTTCTCCAAGCAATTGGTTAGCAAGTTATCAAAACATCATCAAACGCTTCAATATTATTAGAAGTGTTTTTTTTTCAATCTTAGCAATGAACTTTTAGCTATAATTAGTCAATTATTTACATCTCAATCGTAAAACCTGCAAACATTAAAATCTTCAATCGAAATATACTGTTGGAAGAAACGGGACGACGAGAACTGACGAGCTGAGTTCAGTTGAATAATCCATTGTATTACGGTGAATAACCTAAGAAGTATGTATGAGTCATATCAGTCGTAATAATAAAGTTAACGCATGTATGGTTCTGGGATACCTCCGTAAGTTCTACTGGACTTGCATGTTTGGTGGCGTTGATAGGGTCTCATCACAACCATACCAGATAAACATTTTCCCTGTCATTCCAAGTATTTTTGTACCCGATAAACTTCTTAACTACAGATTGCAATAACAGGCTTATTTCTTGGTAAACTGCACAGTGCCTATATAATCCTAGGATATGATGTCGAATGTCAGTTGTCAGTATTTCTGCAAAATCGAATGACGAGTCATCAGCACATTGCCAATAGGGTTGAATAGAAAATACTTGCAGGCATAGTTTATGCAATTATGCTAATGATAATGCTCTAAGGAGAAAAAAAAATTAAATAAATTTTGGTGTCTTTTCAGCAGAATAATGAAGGGTAACGTAAAAACTAGCTGTATCAATTCAGCAAAAATGTTTCTGACAGCAGTGGGATTCGAACCCACGACCCCGGGGGGATTGGTGCCTAAAACCAACGCCATAGACCACTCGGCCATACTGCCCAATTAAATGTTGATTTTAAATTGCCTTCACATGTATACTTTAATTGATTTCCGTACTTTCCATTGATTTCTGGGGCAGTTTTCTTGCGTGCGGTACGTGATTTACGTGAATCATCGGTGCAGGTTATGAACTACGATAATAGGATGGGATAATAATGATTCTTATCTCATTGTTAAATATAATTATAAAACGGGCATCGATTAATAATTCTTAAAAAGCATCTTCCGCTTAACAGAATATATTTTGTCGGGTACTTCTTTGTAGGGTATCCACAGTACATTCTAGAAATAATGCGCCTAAACAAATTTTCTTGTTCGGATGTAGTCTACTGCTAAAGTACTCCTAATCGCGTAGACACTATCCTGTAGTCTTTTCTAACCAAAACCACGTAGTTCGTAACCACCATTGCAATATAAAAATGCAAATATCTTTTAAGCTGACCTGAATAAATTTACCCACGCGCAATGGGCGTTGTTTGATGCCACGCGCTGAATGTGATATATTATACAATTGATTAGATTAAAGTTCACTGACAACTGAAATTCCCGGTTTATTTGAATTACGTCATGTACCTTGTAACTACCTTAAAATCATTGTTGTGAGGATAAAAACACGCCCCTGTTGGGTAGCTTCCTATCTGCATGTTTTGTGATAAAGCGTGCCGAAGAAATCAATTCGGCTCTTAACGATTGAAAATTCATAACCATTGGGTAGCAGAGACGGGGGTGGGTTTTGCCATGAAATTATTTCCAGAATTGACGGTGAAACTAGGAAAGCCACAAGCACAGCTGACAAGGAAAACATTTGCTTGAATGCCCAGAAATTGCGGGAAGGATGTCATGCTGTAAAAACTCTTTATGTGAAGATGTACACTTATACGAGTATAAATTTAATTTTCTGACCGTTATTTCTATCAATGAAATGTTCTGTATCATTTCATATTTTATTTACCGCACGCAATGTATGTAGCGTCGGACTGGAATTATTATACCATTTTAATTAAGTTTAGTTATAGTAATAAAACCCCAAATTCTTATGGTACAAAAACATTTATTGCGGAGGTTTCAGAACAAAACAGAAAAATTGCATGATAATGTTTTCACTTAACGCCGCTGCATGCGTTCTTTCTCAAGAGTAAAGATTCAAACAAATGCGTAGTAATTTACTTACAAAGAATAGTTCCGGTAATTGTTTTAATACAATTCAAAATCAGATTTCGGAACATTGCCTACCCATCGGAAAGTTTTTGCTTCCTTCTCCTGACGATACCCACGAGACAACACTCTTTCAAATAATTCTTTAACTTTGGATGATGCAAATCTTACAAACAAAATCCACCAGTTTTAACTAACTTTGTACCAAAAGCTATCAAAATAAGTGTAACTTTATCTTTTCTGGTGTCTCTCACGTCATTTAGTAGGTTTTCCCGAGCTTGTATATATCCTAACAACATTACTTCGACAGAATTTATTTAAATAACTTGTGAATATGAAAACAGGCAATGAAACTCTCAAATGAAAGGCGGCAAGTTCCAACAATAGGGTCAAACTGGACACACCAACAAGAACATATAAAACATCCACTATTGACAAAAGTGACTTCAATCGTACTGGGTTAATCTCAATTACCCTCGAGGACTCCAACGAGTGATCAAACGGAATTCGTGTTTGGTTGGGATAGCTAATTGTCAGTAGTGCCTGTCTTTCTCTTATTTTGTTTCTGTAAAGTTCCAAACCCCCCTCCCACCATGAGTGCGCTATTGGTAAGGCCAGTTTAGCGAAATAATTGAATCGCATCATGAGATGGAAACTTTTCATGAAAGTCGTCGACCGAAGTAGTTGGGCTCACCCAGAACAAGGGGGAGCTTTGATAAGCTATACGTGCCGCTAAAGAACGGTATCCAAGCTCTACAAATGTCACTGGCGTGTCGTATATCAGCTGTGATGTCTTGTTTGGACATTTTAAAGGACTGCTGTGGTTTTGTCGGTCATATTTCACGTTTTTGTCGTTGCAGTAATTTTCCTCTAGCTGGTCAACAAAGTATTTTAGCACATTCTGCAACTGGGGACTCAGCAAGTATAAAGGATTATACAGAAACTGAATTAACGAAAATGCCAGAACTGAGTAGCAGTTATGCAGCTGACAAAGAGTTGTAGTTGACATTATTTTAGTTTTTATTATGGTTCCGGCTTCTTGGAGCGTTTTTGGATACTCCGGAATGTTGAAGGCAGTCATGGACCCTGTCAATTCACCTCCATAAATAACTGTCAAAGAGAAACACAGTATTGACCATAAAAATACAACTCGACGGGTTGGTTTGTCCATACTAGTTTCAAACCACTGGTCAAAACATGGGGTAAACACTGACAGCATTTTAGATGAAATCCCGATTGGTGATTTGTCATGCCATGGAAGCTTGCATAGGAGACAAATTAATCCGCACATATAAAACAAAAACAAGATCCAAACACTACACGGAAAGGGAGTAAAAACTGCGGTCCAACCCGTCTGGGTTAATAAAGATTTTGGTACAACTGTCATCAGCCTGTACTGGTCCGTAATCATGAAAGTATTTGACATAACGAATGATGGTGAAACACTTAAAAGCATAAACTGCACGTTATCAACAAAGCGTACCTATGTTGTACGTAACTAATCCGTGATTTTTATGCTGGTGTTGAGGCTTAGTGATTATCAACGTCATGTTGAGTATATCTCGAAGAACTTCCCCCAACGCTTGCAGTTTGAATAACGACGACGTATCTGGCTCAGCACATGCGAAACATTCAAGTGTTAATGCATTCCAGTGATTTGAATGTAAATTCTTCCACAGCTCATGAATGTATTTCGCGTTTGTACTTGTTTTGAGAGGATAGAAACGTTCTGACACCGCCGGTCCTTGTTCTAAACTCCAACATGTGATACAAACCAGAGAAGCTTCATAATGACCCGAAGTATTCCGTTTGACAAATAATCGGTAATCCATGAATGTTCCATAAAAATCTTGTAGCTGAAAATACTTTTTGTAGTTTATTCGTTTTCCATCCGTGATGTCCCAAAAGATGATATACTGTGGGAACTCCTTCCTTAGGTCAAAATCAGGGAAGTGGTACTTCACTGCTTGACTCATGTCTCGATCGCTGCCAACCATGTAAATATGGCCTACACATGCTAAATATCGCTGCATTATCCAGGTAGGTTGGGTGTAGTTCAAGTGCACTGCCAGTTTACCAGTGTCCCCAACTGTTAGTAACAGATTTTCCTTGTGTTGATAGTGATCGATGATGTAGCTTCCACCAAGTCTTGTGGCCTTATTGAAGTTGAACGTTGCTAATGTTTGAGTTATGTCGAAGTTCTGTGGGTCCAATATCACCCGCATTGTACATAAAGAAAATACTGTATCTACTAATGAGCTCAATGACTCGGAAAACGGCGAAAATGAATCTTCTCTTGACGCTGATATAATGGTCAACCTTAAAGCAAGAAACACACCAAAGAAAAATGCAATGTGCGAAGTATCCATTTCTGACAGCGAATTATGGCGTAATTATGTATATTTTTCAAAGATTAACACAAGAGCAAACCAAATTCTTGAATTATGTATATGTAATACAAAGAATTTCCAGAGCGGTTCTAAATGACAGGTGGTATTTTGTAGTAGACAGTAACAGAATGATTCCCTCAAATGGCTATATGAATTACGAGGTTGATACTCACAACACAAAAACCATTCTCCTAATTGCTATGTCGAAGTAGTTCAGATGAAAAAGTAATGTGTTTTAACGGGTACCAAGCAGTGTTTCGTTTCCCATTATATTGCCCTTATAGGTAAATCTTAAATATTAGGTCATTGCATTGCATTAGTGCAGTGTGTCTGTACTTCCGTTTCCTCCGATGAAGCTGCCATCAAGCAGTTAATTTTTGAAAACAACATACATTACAGATCGGCCAATACTATCAAAATGTGCGATTCTCAAGAAGATTTTCATTTTGAGTAAATGACGAAAAGGCGTGGATCTGTGCCACGCGCTGTCAGTAGCTTTGATTTGCTTAGTCTCGTTTAATACATTCCAGGTAGTGGGTGTGGCTTTATGCCACGCGCGCTCCATATATTACGTGATCTGTTATGCTCATTTACGAGGTGGAAAACGTACTTATGTACCTTAATTCAAGTGTGTACCTTGTAACTGCAGCATAACGTCCATATAATTCAGTACGTTATAGTTGTTTTTAATTGTCATAGTTTGTTCCAAACATTAGTAATATCATACGAAGCGTGTACCCTCGCAGCTTACAATACAAGCAATAATACATGGGCTTGGAAGTGGTTTTACCTTACTTACGCCGTCTAACTGGAGATGTTGTTGGAAGTCAAGATACGTGACGGAATCTGTTGCCTATAATCACTACAAGAATCACGCAACATTGCAGTAAACTTTGCCATGTTGAAAATTTTGCTCAGTATCATGATTTTCTTGTTGCACCAGTCTTGTACAGTAGGAAATGTGTTGTGAACTTGAAAAGCATTATACAATAGCTTGGTGAAATTTAAAAGAGGATAATTATTTTCGGTGCTAAAAACCTTTTACTTTAGCGTATGATGATAAATATATTTGTTTTAGAAAGAAGTTTAGGGGTTTAGGGTTTATTACGAAAATACCCCTAGTAAGATATTGTTTCCAAATCAGAGTATACTTATCTAGCGCGTGGCCTTCTCTTCAAACAACAAATGTTGTTTATGTTCCATAAAGCACATAATTCCTGTGCGACAAACTATTTGAGGGAAAATAAATGTTTAATTTACTTGTTGTACTTGAAAGCTTGAAAAACAAGCTTTAATGTCAGTGGAAGAACTAAGAAGATAAGGCCTAATCAGTGTCTGTTTTAGAACTTTAAATAAGCTGCCCAAGATGCTGGAACGGGAAAGTGGTGTGTATATTAACACGGAACCTTCAGCAATTAAAGCTACCGCTTAATATAGAAATGTATCCGCTTTGGTTCCAAAAGGTGAAGTTTAGGATCCAGAACATTGAAGTAAATGTTGTTTTTAATAATAAACAGTTTAACCCTAAACTTCGAAAGTATCATGAGGTGCAATTTTTGACAGGTTTTTTAAAAAACATTTTATATATTTTGCACAGGTTTTGGCAAAGATATATTTTTGGCTTTTAGCAGTTATTTTTGTGACCTTAATTATTACATATTTACAAACATCGCAGAGTTTCATGGTTCAACTAATATTGTTAGAAACAAAGGAACTCTTTGGTCGAAATCTGGGATTGGAGAAGGAATCAAAATGATGTACACAACAACTTTTCCAATGATAAACACCCATATTTCGATACCAATACACAACTAGGTTAATATACCCTTGGAAACCTGATACCAATGTAAAGCAAGTTGGAACTGTTACTATTCGCATAAAGTGGCCAGCAAGCCCTCAATGGAGCGTAAGCAACTTTTAAAGTTAAGTTCTTTAGTTTTAATAGGTTTGGATACCTAACCTTTCCAAGACGTTTGTCTTACATATGTATAATTACCCTAAACACGCAAAAGTTATTTTAGGTTGCTATTACTCAACCAACAGCAAATTTACGGTTTGGCCCGCGACAAAATCCTGTACAATAAGAGGTGTACTTTCTTCAACGTAATTTATGTCACCGACGTTATATTCTGATAAGCTGACACGACTTGGCAAGTCGTCTGCACAATGCTAGACCGTATCCGTTACCTATCGAAATCAAATGTCTACCCATTTTCACCGATAGGAGTCCGCGAGATGTTACAAACACATTTGCCAGTGTCGAGTAGCCAATGAAAGTACAAAATAATCCGTCAAACGCCAAGATCATGAACATGCACGCCATCGAGAAAGTCAACGTAAATGCAAATTTGATGCACGCATACAGCCCAATTGTGTACATTATTAGAGCTGCCCACATAAACACGGCTGTAAAGTATGAGTAAAGCTCCCGGTGGACTGTTCCGAAAATACATAGCTCACTGTAGAGTAGAAACGATGTAGAATGGAATCTGAGCTTGATTTTGTGTTCAAGTAGAAGAATGTACGACCGAAGGCAGTAGCATTTTATGAGTATAACAAGAGCGATCTGGAGTGTGCATCCGAGAATCATAAAGATCCAATTAGAGTAGGACAAAAGTACAAGAATGAACTTTTGTTTTATTTCGATTGGCGTCCACAAAGGTTTCATGTCGATTCCGAATTTTCCTTGGCATTGGTCGAAAATTCTGTAGCCACCGAGGTGCAACGGCAAACAAGGATTAATGATCATGTCCAAGTGGAACAGACCAGACAGCCAGAAACCTGAAAGCTGTACAAGTCGTACGCCGAATGCAATGATTTTCCGATAAGTTCCTTTTCCAGTTGTCCACAAGCGAGCTATAAAGTAATTAAATATGAACTTGCAGGTTATGCCTTTCTTCAAAATTCATAAATTTTTACTATATTTGTTACTGTTTCTTTTCTTCTCATAAAGCCCCATGCCATTGACATATGCCAGGATTTGGTCTAATTTGGAGAGGAAAACATAATTGGTGTAACAACACAAATACTGACCGCTGAGAATTGCAAACGTGTGCAGTTTCACAAACATGTCCACATCCTGCCAAGTAATGGCTATTTGGAGACTAACAACAAGAGTATAGCAAAGAGCTAGGATATACCGCACTTTGTAAATGGCAAGTCTCCAAATGGATTTTTTCTTAAAGCAATGATCATTAGCGTTCCATTCAAAGGGCAAGGAACCAAACGTATCCGCGGAACGGACTGCTTGAATAAGTGTCTTCAAAAGTCCCTCAGAAACAATCATGTTGAACAGGGATTCTAAATTTTAAAAACTTACTAGATGGTAGAGAGAAAGTTTGTTGTATACTGAGAGTGGGTTTATAAAAGAGGTTTAATTGAGTCACTGTGGCCAGTGAAGGACCTGCTTTCAACCGAATTCAGTCGTGTACATAAATTATTTTAAGCATGACTCGTCCAATATGCAAAGTGGACAAAAATGCTTATGTAACGACGTAAATACTGTTAGTTTGCTGTTGTTCTAGGTTATTACACATGTCACTTACATGCTTAAGTTTCTGCAGGTGTTCAAGCGGTTACGCAATTATCTGGAATACAATCAGTTTTGGACAAATTCTTTTACAATATTTTGCACTAATTTCCAGTCCAGCTGCAAAATATGGAATAGACAACTGTGATGGAACCTAAGTAATAATATAAAAAACCATTGTAGAAGCACATCTGACTTACTGATAGTATTAACGAAATGTTACCGGCAAAATCAAACTAAATAAGAATAAGAAAAACATACAAACAGTGTATAGAAGTAATGCTTAATTATTGAATCAAAATTTCCACAGAACATTTTCCACCTGAAAAAGTCATCGTTCGGTTTATTCTGATTACAAGTGTCCAAAACATTGGTAGCATTTTGAATAATTCATTACTACCAGAGTGGCCATAGCATGACATGTATTCAATGCACACTTCTGTCACTCACTTTTGAACGGTGTCTGCTTCCCTATATTGCTTAAGAGAAATGTTTTTGACAGTTTTGTTAATCCAAAAGTCGTAAGTTGGCATTAGGGTAACCATAAGCTGATAGTTTTGAAAGCAATTATATAAGCCACTTCAAATGTACGTGTGTATATACCATCAGCAGTATCATTCTATGCACTAAACTAGCCAGAATGAGATCATGAATGAACAGCAATTTTGCCTCGTAATTGAATAAATCTACGTTTCCTTCATCGTTAAAAGTCGTTTCGAAAGCAAGGGTTCGAAATTGCATAGTTTATAGAAAAAACGTGTTTGTTCGCACTGAAAAGCATATGAGAACTCAAAATATTAGTTTATTAAAATACCAATGTTAGAAATTCAGGATAAGATTTTATTAAGACTCGCAGACTTTCTCTGCCGAACTAAGTGGTTTGTTTTCAAAAGTATTTCAGTCTGAGTTTTGATTTTATTTCCTAACACTACACAGGTACAAAAATTGATTGGACAGTGGACCTCAAAACAATGGACAAGAAAAGGATTCCATCCTCCAACTGTAAGCGCTCTCCTGACAAGCCGTCATGCTCGAGAAATGATTTCAAAAAGTTAAAAGAAGAACATAAAGCCCTTCAGGCACAACATGAAAAACTCAGAAGGAGCTGGAGGAAAAAGTGACGACTCTGGACTACTACTGGAGGAAATCCAAAGAGTTGGAGTGTAAAAGCAATGCCTTTGAAGTTCTTCTTGACCTGAAGAACAAAGAGCTTGCTCAAGTGCGCCAAGAACTGGATAAGAAGTCAGAAGAACCACCGCCAGACAAGGAGGAAACAACGGCCATGAAGAATCAGCTGGAGGATTTATTCCAGAAGGAATGGGACGTCCAAGTTAAGTGCCTCCAACACGAGAAGACAATTGAAGATTTAACTTCGGATGTTGCAACTTTCACGTCCGCATCCAAGGAAAAAGACGAGGTTATTAGTAAACTGGAGAAAGAATCAAGTGAAGCTCAGGAATCATTGTAGTAACCTGTTGGAGGAGCTTGCCAAGGAGAAGCAGGAGAAACAAAGGCACCACTTGTTAGTAGTTCAAGCAGCTGAGCAGATTATTAACAGAGACAATTTAAATGAAACACTTCAGAAGAATAATAGTCAGCTGGAGGGGTTACAAGGTGTTAGTGAAGAAGAAACTGCGCCTGGAAAAATCATGGAGGGATTCCGAGCCAAGTGTGGAGTTACCGTAGGTCGTGGAGTGAGCGCTGTGCAGATGTTAGCCCTTTTGACCGACTTTGTTTCAAACCAGTTTACAACGCTGGACCAGTTTTGTGTTTTAATGCAACGAACAATTTTTACTGGACCGGAAGCACAAGGCACGAGTGGATGTCGTAAGTCAATTCAATAGAGATATCGGCACCCCAGGCAAGTACGCGCGAGATGCAAACACACAGTGCACGTTGGGCGGGTTCGGCGCGTTGGCCCGAATGTTTTGGGCCCAGGGTCAAACCGAACCCAGTTATAGAACATAGGCTTCTCCCACCCCAATGACCTTGACCCAATGGTCCCAGGCCTTGTGCCCCAAAATCCCCCAAAATCTGTCCCCACGTAATTTTCCCACCATAATTAAGTATTTATAAAATTCTAAGAATACGCCGGACACGTCTCGCTTACGTGAATCACTTATTGCATTTTGAGGTCAAATTATTTTAAAACGCAGTAATTTTACTTTTTCAACTCAATATGATTATATCCAACACAAATGCAAGTTTTAACATACATATCGAGTTGAAATACACAAATCATAGTTTTAAGTGCCATTTGTGCTTGTTGAGAAATGGGTCAGTTCATACACCTTGTCATATCTTACGATACTATTACTCGGAGTTCTGGAGATGAGAATTTTTATAAGTCCTTTATGCAAGAGAATAAAATCATAGACATGTTTTTCATGAAAGTCAAATCCAGACTAAAATATTTATTCGCTGGAGTAAAGAAATATGCACACAGAGTTTTGTGTGTGAAAAGAATGTTTGTTGTTAGTCATGATCTCATCCTGACCAGTATTACATCTTTTAGGTTAATGCGGTACTTCCGCAGATGTTGTCTCGTCATTCTGACTTCATGCTTTTTACTGATGTTTTATCTTCAGCTCATAAACATCAAGCAAAGACTCTACTCTTGTTTACACAAGTGTGAGTTTTATGTTAGTTGCTATTACTTTGTTTATTACAGGAGAGTGAGAATGAGACGTGCCTAATGACACAACTTGTATTTCAACACCCTCCCAATGTCAGTACTTAAAAATGTTAGTTCAATAGTTATTACATGTTAAATTTTCTACTTCTTTCTCTCTAGTCAGATTAGTATTATTATTACTCTCTTTGAGTTAATATTTTTATGTAACTACATTCTAGAAATACAAGTTAGTATTTATTAATTTTAATCCTTTGATGATCCAATCCTCTGAGGTCCGCTTTCCACTGCGGAGTCAACTGGGTAAAATTTTGACTTCAAAGATACATATTTGTTTATCCGTTTTGGAAACAAGATGATGCGTCTGTGTTTGTCACACTGACAAGGACACAGGGTTTAACACGCTTCATATGATATATATACATTTAAATCTGATTTAGCTCCCCTTCTTCAATCTGCTGTTGTTGTTCATTAACCTCATGATAAGGTAGGCCTGTACACGTACAGTAGGACTTCGTTTCTTAATGATTCATTTCAGAATCATGATGATTAGTCCAATTGATCCCAGAATAATGACTGTGATGAAAGGTTAATGATGTCCAGTATGTTCAATTGGTATCATCTTAATATTCTCCTTCCTCTTGAAAGTTGATGATTTAAGGTAGAGTGAATCAATCTCATCACTCCGAATGAGAAACCAATTGATTTTGCTAGTCCACAACTGAATAGTTCTGTCCTCTCCTTTCACAATGAGTTGTGATCCATGGTATCGAATATTGTTGATGTTAAACGATGTAAGTATGGGAAGTGAGAAGACATGATGTGGGCAATCTTGCTGTTACTGTTATCTTTGACAACGGACAATATATAAATAGATCATGTCCAACCCGTTTCAATTGCATAAATGACAAGAAATCTTTCCTTGTGGTCTTGGTACAGTTTATCTGATCAAACGATTGTATGTTTTTCGTATTGATGTCATCCTGTGTACATTCTTCCACAGGATATATCATTACCTCTGGATCATTTGATATTTCCTTCAATGGATGGAGGCAGTCACTCTGGTTGGAAGCGATTACCTCCACTGGTCCCCGATATTTCATTTGACAGGTCATGTCATCTTCTCTCTTCATGAGGACAAATGGGTCTACACGTAATAGTCTGTAATTTTCACGTTTCACAGGAACATCGATAATGAACTTAACTTCTTTCCTCACTCGATCCAATGAGCATTTCTCCGCTTTCGCTAGGTTATAACTGCACTTTGATTCTTTACATGGAAACTTGACTTTTAAGTAGTCCAAGAGAGGTAAGTGTACCCTTCTCTCCACATCATTAGAAACTCGATATAACGCGGTGACTGTGTTCGGGGCAGCGTTGGAACTCGTCTGTGCTCATAGCATCAACT
>JAAXOA010002313.1:0-13466 GCA_036561885.1 Salina celebensis | reverse complement strand
ATACCCAAAATTCGAGTTAACTGCCACTAGCGGTGAAAAATGTACTAGGATTTCAACATTGTTGAGATTGCACCAGTGAAATCCTTTCGGTACGACTCCGCCTCTTTAAAAAAAAAACATGGATGATCTGCATCTCTCCCATGTATTGATGAAAGAGGAAGAACAAAAATTGACATGCGAGGTCAACCGATTTCGGTATCTGACTGCAACGATTTTTTTCTTCACTTGAGGCTTTGTATTGCGGTTTTTCACTATTGTCATATGCACCATGTTAAATCCTAGTACATTTTTCACCGCTAGTGGCAGTTAACTCGAATTTTTAAAAGTAAGAAAGCTTGATTTGATTTAAATGACTTTACCGCTTTTTCCTACCCAACGAAATCTGCGGCATTAAACCGACTCCCGACTCTGTATTCGTAAAAAATGGACTGCTAGTGTTGTTTGCGTCCATGCATGTCCACTTGCGTGTTTTGTTGTGGTTTGTTTACAAGCATACTGGAGTTTGACAACTTTAAGTGGTCCGCATTTTCGAACAAGGGAGCAGTTTAAAACCTATCGAAACTTAAGATGTCTGACAACGCTAATCAGGTAAGCCATTTTTAAGGATTGGGGTTTGTAATTATTGACCGAGTCAACGACACGCGGGGTGAGTGATCTGGAAAAGTTTTTGGTGACTTATGTTTGGGATTGTTTGGACTATTTTTGTAGGAAAGCAAGGACTCTGGTGATGGAAGCTCCGAGTACCTCAAGTTGAAGGCCATTGGCCAGGATACACAAGAAATTCATTTCCTGATCAAACCGATCACACGATTGGGAAAGTTGTTCTACCTACATAAATACCATACTTTTCGTTGTGAATAGCAACATTTCGGTCTATGTCTTGTCTGTAAACAACAGCTCAAACAGAGCACACCATTGGGAAAGCTGAAGAAGAGCTACAGTGAAAAAGTGGTAAGATAAATGTAGCTTAGCAACATTCACTGGATGTTGACCTCCAGCCTTAGATGGTGTCCAGTGATCAGTTTCTAAGCAACGCTTTTGTTTTGTTAACATGGAGCCAGTTAGTTCACTTAGGTTTGTTTTCGATGGACGTCGTATCCATGATGACGAAACTCCAAAGCAGGTAATTTGACTGAATGCCTTTTTGTTTATTGCCGTTGCCAAGATGGAGTGATTATTTGTTAATTATGTCAAGCAAACCCGTGACTAATTGAACTTTGATTTACTAACAGCTCAAAATGAAGAACGAGGACATCATTGAAGTCTACCAAGCAATGTGTGGGCCATGTAAAGTATGCCTTTCTTCTATCTACGGGGATGGGGATGGTCCATAAAGAGTTTTTTACAGTTTTTATCAGTAAAATTTCATTACGAGTTTTGTTTCGTAGTCCTACGTTTTTTTTTCTTACACTTAATTAAAATCTGTTTGAATTTATTTACTCTATTTTTATGGAGTTTCACCATTGTCCTGACTAAATTAAAGTACAAAATTGCCTGTTTCGTGTTGCTTCCACTTCAAAGACCGATATTTTGTTACACAACTATCTTGTTTGTCTTTTGTTAAAGAGTTTGTTTCCTCCTTCCCTTTCTTATTCCGTTGGATTAAACTGTTGTTGTACATATTAATAAAAATGTATGTAATATAAGAAGAACTGTAAAAAGGAGTAGTTGGAAATGAAATACGCAAATATAGTACGTCACCATTTTAAAACAATTTTCTAGTTCACCGAGTTCACTCCATAAAATTTTTTTTTGCAGTGTCCAATTTCTCAGTATAAAAATGCTCGAGGTTTTTCCACAACATTTATTCAAATGGAAAGTAAGATGCTTTTTGTTCATGGAAGTTATTCTAGCGTCGTACCTAATAATTTTGAATCTTAATCAGTTTGTTTTGATAAGTTTCATTGTTTTAATATTTGTTCATGTGTGAGCGTCATGTAACAAATTATAAATAAAAGTGAACCATGCACAAAGTAATCATGATTAACAATACCAACTCATGCCGAGAGCAACACTTTTTCTGACAGTTTTTATTCGTTTTTTTTGAATGAAAATGGAAAATGTGTCAAATAATTAGCAAATATAAAATATTAAGAATAAGTTATGATTGTGGCAAAATAATTTTGCATTGGTTTCATTTTGCACGCTAATAACAATCTTCTTGAAATGTGAAAGTGGCAGATAGGATTGGATGTTAAGGAATGATAATGTCAGAAAAATGATTTTTAATTTTATAAAATTACTAATAACTTGATTGTTTTGTTTGTTTTAATTTATTTTTTCAGCGAAAAAACTTTGAATTGCTAACATGCACACTTTCATTTTTTTATGTTTACAAAGAAAAATCGAGAAATATGTCAAAAAAATGATTGCTACTTAATATCCGTGGCGAGTGGCCCTAAATCTAATTAATTCTGGTACACATAATTTTTATATGGCATGACATGAAAACATTATAAAAGTGAATTTACTTGCTGTGCCGTATGCCATTGGTATAAAAGACAAGTTCTTTCACGTTTTGATTTCTCCCAATAACTTTCAATGTATTGATATTTAAATCTCCATTATACTTTTACAATTTTTATGATTATAGAAATGTAAATCATAATAAAATCTTCTACTTTAATATAATACTTCACCAGCTGCTTATTACATATTAGGAATTTTCATGACGTAACATTTACAAGAACGTGAATATGCAAATCTTTGAAAAGTCTCTAATTGCAATTACAAGCATGAATACCGTTAGTACGTGTTCAACAAGCTACCATTTTAATCAGCAGAATTTTAAAAACAACCATGATATTTTAATTCGGTTAACGGTTGGACCAACGATGGGGTACTCATTAGCAGCGAAATATATCAAACTACACAAAGTATGTATATATGACAGACACATACGATAGTTGCAGTAGTCGTTTTTTGGCTATAGAGGAAGTAAGAATATTTAAAAACCTAAGATTTAACTGAATTGCCGTAAACTTTTTCAAAGGTATGCAAAGAATTTAAAACAAAAGAGATTTGACAATAGAATACATATTGTAATAATGTGCACACTAAAAATTGCCCACCACAATTGACAATCCACATCCACTGGCAGCATCGTGTATCCATCACATGCAATTTCACTTTATTACGAATATGAACTATGTTAAGCAAGCAATGACATTGCTGCATTCGTTTGTACTATTAGATTTTACAGTTTTCTCATACGATATTATGATGGCTCTGCAGCATTTGTCTTGGCATTCACCGTCCGTCGCTGAGAGAAGCAATACCTTGTGAGTTTGTTTCTTTTGGAGTCATGGCTGACACAACACCAAACACAGAACTAGTTTCTGTGGAGGTCCTTACCGAACCTGGAAGCATTTTCTGCATGCTAAAACATGTAGTAGAAGAAGCAAAGAAGCATTGGATAGATGAAATTTCAAAACTTAATAAAAAAATGAAGAGCTAACGGATCTGCTGGAGAAAGAACGTGGGACGAATCTGGAGTTGTGCCGTGCCAACAACAGCTTAAACGACGAAAAAAAACAAACTGAAGGAAGATTTAGATTGGGTAATAGGTCGTCATTGGAATTTTTTCGATGAGTTTTCCCAGAGGTGTGATCGTGTAGATCCAAACTATAAAGTGACATTTAAACAGTTTGGAATGCGAACGCCTATCGTTCAAAATCTTAGTTGGCCAGCAACTGACAATGGGGCTCAGCTTCCCCAAAGCATGGGCAATGGAAATCAAGCACATCCAATCGTGGAAGCAGCGGATAATCCTTCCGGCGACTGCCAATCATCGAAAAATTCCAAAAAACGTCGCAAAACTCATCTGAAATCAGATACGGTTTTGTTGATTTCCAAAAAGTAAAAATTAATACTGTAAAGCGATATACTAGTCGCCATGTGTTATTTAATTAAGGAGTACAAACTTTCAGTGGAGCTAATTTTAAAGCTCAGAGAACAGCAAAGAGTGAGTGGTGGAAGAAGGAGCCACCCTTGAGGTTACTGGAAGTATCTTTGAAGAACTAAAATTGCATGGCGGAGATAACTGGGTTTCTGCGGAGATAACTGCAAAGCTGTTTCCGTTGGATGGTACTAAATGCGAAAATGATTGGGGTATGTTGTAAAGACATTGTAATCTGTTGTTATTTGTTGAAGTATTATTTGGGTTATAAATCAATGTGTGTTATTGTTGTTTTGTCTTATTGTTGTTTGCTGATTGTCTTATTGTGCTACTATTTAGTGTTCCGAAGCGTCAGCTCTCCTTAGGGTGGTTTGTTTTATGTGAATCATTTCCATTTATGCTTCATAAGACTCAATAGTTTTGCTTTGTTATATGCGCATAGTTAAGTTGGTTATAGATCTATCTATCTATGTATTTATGTACAGTTTTATTTGCACCTTGTTATTAAGGTTATTGTGCGTTTCATGAAAGTAATTATGCTCAACAACGAAGGAAAGTCGAATTGGATGGTATTAGTTGGTCTTAGGTGAGAGTAGGTAAGAAAGGTATGTTCCTCGCCTCAGCCTGAGTAGGTAAAAAAGTGTCCGATTAGGATTGTTGAACACTCATGTTTGGTATGCCTAAAAAAAAGTCTGCTTACAGATATTACTGATTGTGATGACATCCTCGCACTTCACCTTCAACTCTTCTAGTTAAAATTTCTTGTACGTCTGCAATAATGAAATCGCCTTCTTGACTTCGAGTCGAGTTGAAACGAGTCTTAAGCAAGCAAGTTTCACCCTCGTAGATGTAGTTCAAAAGTCCTTCGACAATAATTAGAATTAGAGGCAGAAGCGTCAACAATTAGATGTTGACGTGTCTGTCGAATTTCCTTTCCACGAAGCGTTGCAGCACAAACCACTAATGAAACAAATTTGAAAATAAAATTACACATTAAACAACGTTTGACGTGACGTATTAACGTGTGAGGGTTTCAAATCAATACTACCTTTCAATGTATCCTTGTGAGCTTTAAACTCTTTGTTTAAAGCCTTAACAGTCACGTCTCATGCTTCGTAAGGTAGCAGCTTAACATACACTTGAATGGTCAAAATATCGTTCTTCAACAATTAAAATTGCGGATCAATTATTGTTGTTGCATAAGACAACAAATACCATCCAAATTGCATCCCTTTCCATCTGAAGTTCGTTGAATTTTTGTTTACTTCTGATCGCAATGCATGAAGGAAAAAGGTTGCAGGTTCGAATTCCATTTGTTTTCTTCCAATTTGATAGTTTTCTGTTCGATTTTAATTGTACGTAGTATAATTGTTTTGAAATGTTGATTTTTGAAAAACAAGGAACTGAGTACTCTGTGGAGTTTCCAAATCGATGTTTCTTTTGTTTTGTGAAAGTGTCGACTGATTTCGAAGAAGTGAGTTATGACACCAGCGCTTTGAAACAATTCCCGGTGGACGACTTCCAAAGTCTTCGAACACTCACACACACGGAAACACACGGAAAAAACAGTGACTTCAGATACATGCCCGGAAGCTCCTCCAACCTGTCAAATCTGTACAAAATCAAGAAAGAAGCAGAACTATAAAACCTGCTATGACTGCAAACAATGCATGCACTTTACGTGCCTTAAACGAAAGTACCCAGAACATTCAGTGGAAGACTTTGTTTGGACTTGCCCAGACTGCTCAACCAAACAAACCCTGGACTGTTCTACATTGTCAAATTCAGATTCTCTACCTACAAACCTAAAAGGAATACCCATAGGGCAACTCAATGTGAGAGATCTTCTGTCAAGATGCAAAAAAACTCAGTGGAAAATTTATATGTTTGGAATATCAGAAACCTTTACAATGTTTACATGTTTTACAATTTTTATATACCAAGCTATCTTTATTCATTCGAACATGTATTTTGTTTCTTAAAGAACTTTTCGGAGCCAGGAACACCAGTGCACGAAACTCTAGAGCTTTCCGAGATTGAATTTTTTGTAAGTATATGTTCGGATTCGGATTCGTGAAATCAGAGAAGCCACACCAACTAAAGATGATGATGTTACCTAAAATAATTAATGTAAGCCACGTGTTTTTATGTTGCCCTTATTATCTTTGAAGAACGATAAATTCGTGTCGAAAATTTAACAATTATGAAAATTGTAAATAGCAATCGAGGATTCTCCCCTACCGGAACCTTATTTCTTATGTCTTTAGTAATTAGTAATCAGTAGTTAATTAGTAGTTCTTAGTAATTCAGATATCCTTAAGGTTACGTTAGTATTAATATGTGCCTACCTATTAAGGTTCTATGAGAGACAAATTTTGTAAAATATATGTAACTTCCAAGCATTTTTCTACAAAGTCTACTGGCTTAATTCATGGCTGACACTACAAATGTAAACTTCATTTACATTTACAATCCTTCCATGTTACGGATTTCAACAAAGTGGAAAAAATTAAGTTTTCGCGGTTGATGTATGACTAACTTCATGGATTCCCATTCTGACAAAAAAAATTGTCTCGTATCAGAAAGTTTTTAGAACAAGAACACGGACGAGACGAGAAATTTGTTTAACTCGGATTGACTACGGGAACCAACATAAGGAGGGTCCTAATTTATTTCTGAAAATCATGGAGTCTTTAGTTACGACGTTAAAATCTTTAAAGCTGACTATTGCTACAGGTTTCAACTTGTAAACCACCTTCACCACAAAAGAGAAAGAGTACTGTTATGAGACCCAAGAAATTCTCTGAGCCCTCTGGCCGAACAAACAGCAGAAGAAGAAGTGAAGAAGAAGTATTAACCTTTCTCGTTCCCATCTCGGATGAAGAAAAAAAAATGGTGAAACCATTACTGCAAATTTTTCTCCACTCCTTTTGTTTATGCGAATTACGCACTCAATGGCAAGTTTCTCAACGAAATGTTGAAGCTCGATTTAGATAATTAGTTATCAGCAATAGTTACTTCTCGTGCATATGGAAATCTATGGTTCCGAATAGATAAATGATCGGTTTTATTAAGAATCCCGTCTCATATCAACCATGGTTATTAATTTAAAACAAACATTATATTTTACACATACATAAAACCTTAATAACATCTCGTTTGATATCGTAAAAACCAGTTTAACCTGTATACCACAGTATTCAATGTGTTAATACACGTAGTTACCAATCTAAATACGATTTAAATTCGATTAAATAAAAATAATTTAAATCTGACGAATATGCCCGAAATTTTTTAAAATAAATTTTCCTCGTCGAGACTTGTCGAACAAGTTTGCCTTATGCATCATTTTTATGTATAATCATTTGTTCTAGTATGAGTTTTTATATGTAATATACCCTTATGAGTAGGTAAAAATGGTTTTAAAAGATTAGTGATGTGAATCCATTTCGGAGATGAAAATGTCTTTATCTACTCGGCTTGGACACGCATTTACACTTCTGTTGTCTTTGAATAAGATATCGACTATGCAAATCACACTCGCTACATACATATTTTCATTAAGCCAATGACAAAATTTATAGACAACTGGTTTTACATGGCGTAGCGACAAACGACACTACACGTGTTCTTCGCCTCTGCCTGAGTAGGTAAAAAAGCTATATTTTTTTTCATTGCGATTCAATATTAGATATTTCTATAACATCTTCAGGATGAAGCCATCCCCCCGTTGTCTTCCTCCAGAGGCTCAACTTTCTCCACTTTACAACATGCATCAGGCAAAATGGCAATTTTGGGAAGACCAGCAGTAAGAAAGGTATCCAAGGGACCTGGAATCTTGGGTGGTTTTCTCTTCCACGCCATTTCCAGTCGCTTGTTCAACCCATAATTGTTGCCGTTCCCAGCAGTGTTCCAATTTAGGTCATCCTTGCGATTTTGGATTCGTGAAGACCTACGGATCGGCACGGGGGGTTGGGAAATGATCGTTGGATTGTCAGGAATCGATGGTACGGTTTCTTTCCTCCTTATGGCTTCATTCCCCTTCCTCAATATTTTGATCCTCTTTTGAGAGACGTGTGGGATCGCATTGTTCTGGGTTTCGTCTTCATCACCAAGAAACACAAATTCCCGACGTATTTCAAATTTTCATCCATTGGTGGAGAAGGTTCTCGTAAGGGATTCTCGATTTCGGACCCAATGAACTGCCCAGATTCAGACGCCTAAGGGGTTTAAAAAAAATCTTATCTGGGCACTGACATGTGGCACAGTAAAAATACCTGAACTACTTACTTCGTTTTCACTTGGGTTCGAATTGGGGACCACTGAAAGACTTCCTCCGAGTGACATGGGCTCTGGAGACTCGTCCTCAAAAAGGGATTCGAATAAGGGTAACTGTCGGGTGGTAACATGTCCATTGTCGGGTTTGATTAATTCTTGGTTCGTCTGATTAGGACTGTCAGGGATGAAGTTGAGCTGGACTGTGTCTCCCTCACCAGAAAAAATTACTTCCCGAAGAATTTCAATTGCATCCTCTAGAGATGGAGAAAGCTGTCATACGGGCTTGTCGAGTTCATCTCGTGGTAACTCCGCAGACTCCTGCGGGATTTAAGAAAAATAATAATTAGTACAATATGAAAGGTAACTCTCTCCAATTTTACTTTCATAAATAACAATTTTTAAACCTCTTCATTCGTGCCTGTGTCACTACTATCAAAAATAACATTGCTCCTGGCGTCTGCATCGACTGGTTTCGGATTGGAATCCACCGAAGGACTTTCTCCGCGGGACTCCAATACGGGTGGCTTTTGGATGGTAACGACTCCATTGTGAAGAGGTGACATTTCCGGTAAACCGGATGATCGGGTTTTGTTTGATTCCAAGTTGTTCTTGGAAGTACTGGCTGGCTTCTTCAGTATTGGTTCTTTCACCCCATTAGCAGCACGGGTGAAGAAGACCATCAGTGGGGTGAAGAAGACCATCAATGGACCCCGATTCACTGGCTTAACTGGCTTCTTCCTTTTCCTCTGACCTGTCATCTAGAAATGATAGAAAATAAACAAAAAATCCATGCATTTGATTCATAAGGGCTATGATCTGTATTCCCAAATTAATCATAAGTTTAATGGAACTTCAGTTTCTTACCTTGAATGATTATGTTTTACGAATACTTTACTCCTGGTAAATTAGCACAACTTCAGAACATCCACTGCTTAACACTACACTGAGTGTACAACTTCACTGCAGCTGTTTTTGTTTGTTTCACTGAAACCAATAACCAATGTTTAGCCACGAACCTCGAAAAAATATTACGCCATAAAAATAGTTTTAATCTTTCGTACTTTATTTCGTATTTCAATACGGTAATGAGATTGGAGAGAACCAAGAATGTATTCAATTATTTTTTCGGGTTATTTAATTTATGTAAAAATTTCTCCATCTCGTCGGGGGCCCCTCCGGGGCCGGTTCTCCATGTCGCCACTGAGGTTTGGAATGTCTCAAAATAAGACTAATCCTATCAACGGCTTCACCCACAGCTGTTACAAGTCGCACAAAAAAAATTTAAACAAGTCTAATATTATTTGTTAGAATTTTATTCGAATGATTGAGGAGTTTTGTCAGAAACGTTTGCAACGAAAGGCATTGCAGTCTGACAGATCAAGGAACATAGAGCTCTGTATGTGTTTTTCTGCTTTATCCTGATGTGTTTGAAGCATGAAATTTTTCTGTATGATGCATGATGTTTTTTCTGTTTCATGCATGAAGTAGTTCTGTTTTCTGCATGGTCTTAACGGGGTATCAAGTTTTGATTTGCGTGATTACCTTTTGGACATTTTAGTTGGAAGCAAATTTTTAATTGTGATTTACCTCTACTAAATAGAAGGAAGACATGTGAAACTGGATGAAATCGTAAAGACAATCGAGAAAGGGATGGATAACTTAACACACAAAAAACTGGAAGATTGTGAGGAGAAGTTTTTCTGAGAAAAGGGTGTACGAAAAAGATAGTCGCAAGCAGTTGGTGTAGCGGGACATAGAATTAAATTTGCTAACACGTTTGATTACTTCGTTACGTCCGCAAAGAAAGCTGTAAAGAATTAGAAAAAATCAAGAGAATCTTTTCAGCTGAAAATCGCACTGATAACAAATTGAGTTGGATAAGGTTTGTTTTCGTTTCTACCAGGTTTCTTATGTGGAAGTGTATGAATGCCAAATAAACACATGCATAAGAATAAGTATACCTGTGCTTAAGCCTAATCCTATATTAGCCATTGCCAACGAATAAATGAAGCATTGCCATAAATAAACACAATTAACTAAAAATACTTGCTACTCTGTGAATATAAAACTGGTAAACGATATATGATACGATATATGGTATATGATAGGCTATAGTATGATTTCGGGTTGAATGGTTCCCGGAAACAATATTTTTCTCTTTTAAACTCAGGATGTTGATAAAATTCAAAACGAGGATCAAAAAATCTAACTTTAATTAACTGAATTTAAATTTTGTCATCATCCTGAATTGAAAAGAGAAAAATGTCGTTCCCTCGTACTTTTGAACCCAAAATCATACTCTAGCGTATTATATAATAAGAAAATAAAACCCAATTGAACGAATGCTGAACAGAGGTAGTAAGCTTTTATAGGGTTTTGTTTTTGCTTCGTAAAGCGTGTTACAAAAACCAAAACGTCAAGCTTGCTGCTCTCCTCATAATTGTGAAGCACAAATATCTTTAACGGCACCAAAAATAGACGTTACGCGTGAAGTGACGAAGGAGGCAACATTTCTTCCCCCAATTGACTGCAAAACGTGCTGTACGTGTGAGAGGAGGCACAATTTCACCTCAACATGCACAACAACAACACAAAAACATGCGAAAAACTGCGCCACGCTACAGTTAACAGTTGTTCAGTGTGCATCTGTACATACAAGCATTCTGGTGCGCTTTTACGCCGCAAAAAAACACAACCATTTTTAATTTGGAAACAACCTGGGTTGACTGACCCATACGACCACCGACTAATGGAACGAAACTAGCATAACCAACGGCCCTTTTAATACGACCAATGCTTAAACCACCAAGACCAATGCATGAACAATGTGTACAATGGCAAAATTCTGCAAAACCGACAGTACGCATTGGAGGGATCTAAAAATAATGAAGTATCATGTTAAAACCACTTGAAAATGTTGAAAATACTAATAAGCTAAAGCAACTTTAAAAATGGTCATGCTAAAACAATATTGAAATTAGTCATGCTAACACCATTGAAGCGTATTACCGTTTTTTGGAAAATGACAGTTGACATGACAAAATGACAATGACCCAAATGCTAAAACCAAATTCAACCCTAATGCTAATACCTAGTTAAAATGTAATGCAAAAATCGACTTAAACCATAATGCTAAAACCAAAGGCTAATACTGAAAACGATGCTACAACAAAAAAAGCCAACTTTACTAATGCTAAAACCCTAATACTAAAACCCTCAAAGATCTCAAACCACCCCTGCAAGAACGAGCTAAAAACGACCTAATGCTAAAACGCAAATACTAAAACCGTTCAAAAATCCCAGAACGCCCCTACTCTAACACTTAAACCTAACCCAATATGCTAAAACAAACAAAAACACCTATGCTAAAACCACCAGAACAATTTACTAAAAAAATTAAGATTTCATAGCATTTCTTTCGAAAGGAATCTTGTGAATCGGAAAGTGTTAAAAAGTTGTGAGAGAAAGAAAGTACGCAGAGGAGAATCATTAGTTAATAAATCATCAAAATCATTACTTACATCGTGAAAGTAAGAAGACACGTTTCCCGTCATTCCATCAATGGAATCATGAAGATGATACTATTATGTGTGGTCCTGTGTTACTTGACAATAGTATCGTAGTAGCAATAGTACGTGTCTTTGCCAAATAACCTACAACAATAATAACCTACCGTGTTTATAGTTGCAAACAAGACAAGGGGATTAGTCATTTGGAAGCTTTGCACTCGCCGCTCCAGTTTAATAGCACCTCAGTTGAAATCAAGTCTTCGTGGATAAAAACTCATTCTCAACTATTCAACATAACCTTAGAAATATTGTATTAAATAAGTCATTTCGTCTGCTAGACTATGAGCATATAGCGCATATTGTCGCTGAAAAATTCTTGTGAAAGATTCATGCTTTACCAAGGATCATTGCCTTTCATATAAAAAGATTATGATGAGATTATTAAAAGGATTATGATGAGTGATTTACTGCTTTAAGAAAACATCTGCACATTTCGCCAAATCGAGATTACAACTATGGACAAAAGTAAGATATTACCTTTATCACCGGACTCGTCTACTTCACTTGATATTTTCAGAAGATCTTTCTCTGCTTCTTCAGTCCAAGAAAACCTCGATTGGCGACTAATGATTATAATTTCAAGTGGCCTGTAGAAATTAGTCGAGGTGGTTTTAGCATTGTGTTTTTTATTTGATTTTAGCATTGTAAGTACGCTTTTTCAGGAACGCGTACGCGAAACTGGAACGTCACCATTTAACCCAATTTTTTTTGAAGGATTTTCTTGGAAAACTCTATCACTGAAAAAAATTCTGACGGAATGGCGCAAAACCAGACTAATTGAATAATTAATAGAAAGTATTTTATATGTATCGAAGGACGAACAACTGATTATATCTTAAAATTATGAAAAATGGGTTGAAAAATCTTGGGTTGTCTTTTTATTTTGTTCATTGGAACAATTTCATATTGCAATTATCTCAAATCGCTGTTTTGCATTGAAGCTCGCATCATTGTGCCTTCTTTAAACAGCTTTTGAGGAGTAATTGATTAATTTCAATATAGGCTCATGATTAGGACACACTACTTCCTAAGATACAACAAATATAGGACTTGCAATACACATAGGATTTTGTCATCCACAGCATATCCAATGACTTCATCTACTCACTTTTGCTGAGTCGATCATCGCCTGAGTAGATAAAAACCTAATGTAACAATAATAATATAACAGTTCACTTTCTTTCTTTTTCGTTACATCCATACTATAACATGTTACGGCTGTGTGTGAATGTGTTACATTTACGTCCTACTATATTATTTTACTACTTATTACTACTTGTTATTATTGATTTTGGTAGGGATCGTTCACAGGAGTTTTAATGTAAGTAAAAAACGCAGGTAATTTTGAGAAGCGAAAAAAAGTGTGTTGTAGAAGTATGAAGAGAATTGACTGCAGTCATACTTCAGCTGCAGCAATTGATGAAGATGATTGCCAACTGATTTCAACAATTCGACAAAAAAACATTTTTAACTAATAATTGACATTGACCCGTGACAGTTGTAAAACCTAGTTTTATGTTTGAGTTTAGGGATATTCTAGACTCAAGGTTTTACGATATACATTTACTTGCCTGATTAGCAAACTATGCTGAGTATGAGTCCTTTATAATTTTATGTGTGGATTCGGATGCGGCCTATGAAGTTGAGATTCCTTTTGAGTAATCAACAAAATCGGTTTACACACAAAGAAATTGCTGCTGCTATGCAAAGGATAAAAGGTG
>JAAXOA010002312.1:0-13467 GCA_036561885.1 Salina celebensis | reverse complement strand
ATGCACTATAATTAACTTTAATTGCACAGTTAATTAACGCTTTGACGAAAAATGTTCAAACTCACACCAGAGCTTACTTTATGGCTAAGAATTACTTGTGCAAAATTTCAGCCCTGTGCTCCTTATAGTTTCTGAGATTTCCCACGGAAAGACAGACAGATGGACGGATGGACGGATGGACAGACAGAAAGCACAATCTTATAAAGTAGCTCCGCTTACAGCTTTCGCTACTTAATAATCGATATGAAGTCTATTATGCAATAGATGTAGCTGTGCAATTTCGGAAAACATCACCAGATACATTTATGCCCATTGTGGCAAACAAATTTAATGCATGCAACGACTCACATATAAAATTTGTCTATTCTGCTCATAGCTTGGTATTGTTTATTTAATTAATCCATACATTTTATATCTCGGTGTTGAATCACACGATGAGGAGATGAATCATACGTACGTTGAATCATATGATGAGGTGTAAAGTTGGCACCCTTTTAACTTCTCCCAAAAAAACCCAGCCTCATTTGAATAATAAGTATCCTCGTTGTGTATTTATGCAAATGAGGGTGGCTTAAAATGCGTTGACAGAATACAATTTATTCAAATGAGGCTTGGGTTTTTTCGGGAGATGTTAACCAACTTTACGATGAGGTCAGAGACACACGCTTAGTTTTCATACCCACTGATATCTATATCGGGGATTAAGCACTCACATTTTTTTGGATGTAAGTGAGCGTGAAACCTGCCATATCTCTCATAAATTCTTCTTCTACTTCTACAAATATAACAAAACAATTTAAACATCAAATGGCAAATATTTTGTTAAACGAAAGGTTAGTGGTCATCCACTTATATCGATAGACCGTAGTTGTAATTAGACATGCTGAAGTTTGCGACCGTGTGCGACCCAAGGTAGCGATTGCGGTATAAAGCTCGATCGTCTCAAAATTTGACCAAATATCAAAAAAAAAATTTTCAAAATTTGATCGGGGGTGGGGTTTTCGACCATGGGGAGTTCAAATATCACACTTGTTTTGACCTCTGACCTGACCATGTTGGTCAAAATCAGGTCAAACATCGATTTTTTTGTTTTTGCAAAATTTGTTCGGGGGTGAGGTTTTCGACCATGGGGAGTTCAAATATCACACTTGTTTTGATCTTTGACCTGACCATGTTGGTCAAAATCAGGTCAAACGTCGATTTTTTTTTGTTTTTGCAAAATTTGACCGGGGTGGGGTTTTAGACCATGGGGAGTTCAAATATCACACCTGTTTTGACCTTTGACCTGACCATGTTGGTCAAAATCAGGTCAAATATCGATTTTTTTGTTTTTGCAAAATTTGATCGGGGGTGGGGATTTCAACCATGGGGAGTTCAAATATCACACTTGTTTTGACGTTTGACCTGACCATGTTGGTCAAAATCAGGTCAAACATCGATTTTTTGTTTTTGCAAAATTTGATCGGGGGTGGGGATTTCGACCATGGGGAGTTCAAATATCACACTTGTTTTGACCTTTGACCTGACCAGCTTGCTCAAAATCAGGTCAAATATCGATTTTTTGTTTTTGGCAAAATTTGTTTGGCGGTTAGGTTTTCGACCATCGGGAATTCAAATATCACACTCGTTTTGACCTTTGACCAGACCATGTTGGTCAAAATCAGGTCATTATGGTCAGGTTAAAGGTCAAAACGAGTGTGATATTTGAACTCCCCATGGTCGAAAACCCCACCTCCGACCAAATTTTGAAAAAAAAATTTTTTTTGATGTTTGGTCAAATTTTGAGACGATCGAGCTTTATACCTTGGGTCGCACACGGTCGCAAACTTCAGCATGTCTAGTTGTAATTCTTTATCACATTGCATCCAAGAGAGTATGTACAAACTATCAATACACTATTACCCAGCAAAGACACTAATGTTAGTGCACTACGGTAATTAATCAACAAGTTACAATATATTTTATTTCTTTGTATTGTTAAAAATTTCGGAGGCATTGCATGGCTTGCACCGACATGGTAAGCTACTTCGGTGCCAATCACAAAACGAAAAACTATCACCACAGGCGGACTCCTTGTCACAAATGATGCAAGAAGTCATAAACGGTTTAGTTTTGTTCATAACTGAATTTTCCCGTTGTCATGAAAGGGCAAAATTCAAGTCTTTCATCACACACGCAACTTTATCTGCAACCCTATAACATTCCCACATTATAACCAGCGTACCTTCATCCATTGCGAGATAAACTTTACAAATGGATCTATGAAAATTCTGATTCGGAAGCGATTTTAGATTCAAAAGGTTCTAGATTTCTTATAAAACCTTTTTCAAATGCGGTGAGTTATTTCAATACCTTCCTTATACAAGTTAAGCTGCTACACGACTGACACGCAACAGTGCAGTTTTCTTTGGCATATACTGACAACAAATAATGACAAAAGCGTAACATAAACATCGTATATTACTACACCTTTATTTTATTCAAGTAGGGTAGCAGCTTAAGTTATATAAGGCAGGTATTGAAATAACTCAGAACAAATTTTTAAACCAGCGTTTAATGCGTTTAGAAAGCATTGCGTGTGGCTCAATCTTTAACCTCTCATAACTTGTACAAAAAACTGTTTGGTCCTGGCATCATTTTTGGAAAGGAAACCGTGTGTGGGGGCCGTTTTTCGTTTTGCGACTGCCATTTGAATAGCACTCCTGCGCAGTATATATAAATCGCATGCATTTCATCGCTTGAATGTTCACTAAAACATTGAAATTAGTGTTTTGTTAATAAGAGGTGGTTTTTATCATTACTGTTCCTAAGCCATAATCTTATGCTACAGCGACCCAGGATTTCACATGCATTGAATATGTGGCAATGAGTATTTTTTCATGTGTCATATATTCAATCCGAACGTTCTGACGTTGGTCGACAAATTTTTAACTCTATATCTAGCTTCTGGCGTTTTCTTCAGTCAGAAAAACACATGAACGTCTGATTGTTAGTAAAGCATAATTGAACAAGTCACACCGAAAAAAAAATAGCCACGCCTTTCGTAGTAAAATTAGTATCGATGCGTAACCTGGGTGGGACATGTTGTGTCCAGGAATTTTATTAGTTGGATCTTCCACAATTCAAGATTATATTAGTATGTAAGCCAAACCATTCAAAGCCTTAATTACTGCAACAGCAACAGCAACAGCAACAGCAACAATGCTTACAAAAGCTCCTTTGGCATCTAAAAACTTGTTTTACACACCACCAAAGAGAATAAAGTCCAGTTACCAGTAGAGCAAGAATTCCACCACAAACCCATACCAAAACAAATAAAGTCCACATAGGAACCGAGTAAAAACATTCCAATAAAATATATGGTAGTATGAGTTTAGGTTGCTTCTTGTAAGAAAATGCCAGCTTAAACGCATTCCTGGTCCAAATTGGGCGTGCAATCTCTGACCTTGCTCGGATACCAAGTCTAACTTTAGCAGCCCAGGACAATGTGTTCCAATAAAAGCCGTGTACATTCTGAAGAAATTTCATCATTTTCATATCGTAATGTTTGAATGTCGTCTCTGCCTCAAATGTTTCTCTGTCCAAGGCATATTTGTAATATTTTACTAACGCATTGACCATTTTTTTCCTTATCAGGACATGTGAATGATAATGAGGAGAATCATGATTGATGTATTGCATGATTTTTCTGAGAACAACACGTTTATCATATTCTCCTTTGTCTAAGAGATATTCAAACATTTCAAGATGGTTATTGTAAACTGCCTGAAGAATACAAGGGTAAGCCCAAGTATGAACCTCACCGTGTTTTAGAAGAATGTTTCCATGTCCTGTTTTAAAGAATTTAAAAATTTCCCTTGCAACATCAAGGGAACCAAAGGCGGCTATTGCATGCAACATATACCTTGCGCCGTATTTGTGACGTTGGTCATGATATTTAACAAAATTCGACCGCGTTTGCCAACTTGAAGGAAACATGACCACGTGGTGCTTATTTGAACTAGCTAAGATCCTCAGAATCAATTTTAGTACATACAGAGTATCTTCAGCAATGCAGGCAATCACAAGGTTGTAGGCCTGTTTAAATACCAAGAGTTCTAACAAACATACATCGGCTGAGTGGAAAACGGGAAGTTTTTCCAGGAACCGATTCGCAAACCATACCGTGATGTGATTTTTGAATTTACAATAAGTGGCTGATCTGGCAAACGCATCCTGGCTGCTTGTTTTCGAAACTTCTAGCACATATTCAAAGAAGTATTCAATTACAGTTTCAAACTTCGTAACCCTATCAGATGAAGTGGCTTTACATAAAAATCCCAATTGTTGAACGAAAAATTTTGCAGCGAAATATTCGGCGAAAGTGCGGTGAATAAAGTCGTACTCAGGATTTTTATTTGCAGTTGCTGACTGCACCAAAATTCCAAGTGATCCCACTAGTGTTCGATTAACTGTTGGAACAATACTTTGCAGATTGTCAAATGCAACTTTGAAGCCAGGAAATATGGTTTTCAATGCCTGATTCTGATAAAAGAAGTCAATATTGGATGTGTTTATGTCAAGTTCCTTATTCTTTGTGTCACATACCCTGAATGCATGGTTAACATAGTTTTCGTATAGCTCAAACATTGACTTGACTATAATCCCTTCTGAAAACATAAGCTTATCTGGATTCTTAGCAGCGGCGACCCGTCGAGCATGTGGCTCGTGAATTTTGGCAATAATATAGCATCTCAATGGAATACCAAGAATGTCATGGACTTCTTCGTGCTGAATATTTTCTAATGTATTAACACAATAGTGGGCGTAATCCCGGATATTTTGAAGGGCATAACTAGCAATCGTTGTATAAGTTATCCAGTGCAACTGCAATGCCAGTTCTTGGTTTGCCTTTGTGAACGGTAAGATATCATAGGCATATACCTTTAAACTTTTTTCTAGCATGTTCCGTAACTGTGGCCGTGAAGCAATGCACAATGTTACATTATGGCAAGTTAGCTGTATTTTTTGAAGGAATCCTAACGTGGGTACAACCAGGTCTTCTGTAATTTCATCAAACCCATCTAGTAAGAAAATAAATCGGTGACCGTGTTGGCTCCAGGACGTAAGGAATACAGAAACAAGAAGATTGGAAGGGCACACAAAGCTAAGCATGAGTTGCAAACATAAAAATGCACTGGTAGCTTTCGAGTATTTCCTGACATTACTGGTTAGCTTTGCCAATGATACCAAGAAAACCGTGGTTTTCAAGTTGATGTTTTGCATCTTTTGCCCTATTCGTTCTAGAAACCAACTCTTGCCCATACCAGGCATGTCACATATGCAAACACATTTTGACTTGGACGTATCATTTAGCACCTTGATGAAGTCTTGTTCCGAAATATATCCACATGATTTTTTGGCTGTCCTTAAAATTTTTGTTGCATCAGTACTCCGGCGCAGAACGTATGAGTCATATTTTACCAATATATAATGAATTGGCACGGTCGCTTTCTGTTCCAGAAGTTCCCAATGACTCTCCGATGTTAACCTAATATGTCTGCAGGTAATTGCGTGCTTCTGAACTTCCGAGGTACTTAAGGAATAAGGGTGTAGAAGTTTTTTAAGCTTAGACGTATAAGAGCCGGAGAAAACAAAGATGTCTTCACACTTGGAAGTAAAGACGACTGGATCAACCTCAATGTGGTTTGAAACTCGCCTTTCAATATAATGAAAGCGAGCCGGAGGGATGTTTGAAACAATGTCTACCTTTGCACCATCATTTTTAATGATTCCATTTAATTCTCGATGGATATTTTTATCTCTAAAAATATGTTGAATATCTCCTTTGGACAGATCTGGAAAGAATTGCTGCAAACGCTGTACGGTCCCCCCAAACGATATCATTATATTGAGAAACTGACCAATCTCGAGTAATTCCGATGCACCAGTTTGTCTGACCTCCAACAAAATATTCCTTAGAATGTTGTAGGCGTCCTTGCGAGTTTTCAACAGGTCATAAAGCTTGGTGGACTCCGCTATTTCCGACTGTGATCTCCCTATATTAAACTTGTTAAAAAATCGATGTTCATTAGCTTCTTACAAAAAAATTTTTTCGAGCAGAATTGCGTGTAGAGTAGACCTGCCATACGTCCTTTCTTTTCGACCCAAAATTAGTAAAAGAAAGGACGTCCTTTCTTTTAATCAAAGCGTCCTTTTGTCCTTTCGTTTAACAAAATGGCAAAAAAGTACCCGTTTTAGGCCCTATTTCCGATAAAAATTACAATTTTCGTGTATCAAAACTGATAATTTTCTCTCTAAAGGGACAAATCTACGATAAATTCCTTAGTTTTGCACATGAAAAGCGGAATTTTAGACTCCATAATTCAATAACACCCCATTATTTCTGAGGTTGTCATGTGTCCTTTCTTTTTTCCTCAATGTCCTTTCTTTTCGCCGGGAATCAATGGCAGGTCTAGTGTAGAGTCATGCAATCAAAATTATTGCTAAGGATTTCTAGCAAGTTTACATATTTTCGCACTATGTAGCTTTTTCAGGAATACGTTTTAAATATAGAATGCCAAACTTGAAATACTTATAAACTTCAATTCACAATATCAGAATTATACCATAAAGAAGGAAGTTCCCGAAAATTGGAATAACATGCTTCATTTCGGAATGCAGGCATAACCAACAAAGTAGTAGTATGCGACAGTATGTAGCCTTGCCTCAAGACAACGAGGTTATTGAAATGAATTTGATTACTTGAGAATTGAACCATCGTTATCGTCCTATTATTCCAATATTTTTGACTTGCAGAAGAGTGGAAGCTTGAACCATACTTCATGTGTCACAACTTGTTTTTCAATTGGACTAATGGTCTTTGTCTGCTGTCGACGAGTTGTCGTTTAAAAGTACTGTTGCAACGCTAGAATTAACCACTGCGAAACTGTTAGAACAAATATGTAACCTGCAAAAATTTGAGCTCAATCGGCTGAATGGTTTACTATTTGTTGCAATAATCATTTGACCTTCATTGATTCCATCTAGCGCCCCAAAGGAGAGCATTATGAACAAGAAATTTGAGAATTTTATAAACCTTGCATGGGTCTATCATCCCAGTAAAATTGAACCCATGTTGTTAAAGAAATTGTTTTGGGCACCTGCAGGAACCTTGCATAAGCTAAAGCGAAAAACACAAAGCTTATTCTAAAATATGCGTCATGCATGTCCTAAAGCGCATACCAAATTTCCGCTTAATCGTTTGAATTGTTCATTGTCCCATCCCGCCAAAAATGAACCCATGTTGTTAAAGAAAAATTTTCGGGCACCTGCATGAACCTTAGAAGAGCTTATCCCCAAAGCTCCAAAATCTGAGTTTATGACCTGTGGGCATGTGGGAATTTGCATGCAAAATTTCACCTGAATCGGCTGGGTAGTAGGCCGCGACCGGCGCTATGAATTAATGGAGTAACGAAGAAACGGCGATATGAGGCACACATTAGCTGACGTCATGCCGGGTAATCGTATAAAGCATATGCTTTGCATTCGGATTTTAAGATGTGTTCGTGTTTTCCCTTATTTTAGAATGATAATAGGCGGGGTCAAACTCAAAGTAACATAAAGCAACGTGCTTCATCTCAGAACTAACCCGAATGGCTATCAAATGAAGGTGCTCGCGGAACCTAACAAAACTACGTTAATTGTTCCAAGTTAACATGCTTAGGTTTGAGGGAAAATTCTCACCTTCTGATCCAAGGTACTTCTAAAAACAGGAAGCATAGCTTCCCACAACTGGAAATTTCAGTATACGACTTCCTAGACTTTATAACCAAGTTTGTCTAAGCGCGGGATTTTGGCGGCAAACAGCCATATCCTTCTCATTTTATAACATCCATCATATAATCCCTCCCTTTTCATCCAATAATTATTCAACCCCCAAATTGTTTCGCATCTGACTTTTCAACCCTGAGGTATCACTGCAGAGATTTTTAAGCACACTCACACTACACACTCACTCTACTGTCTGTATTTGTCCTGATTTTGTATATAGTTTTCTACTACTGTACTATTTTCGTTATATTTTTAATTTACTGCATATTTAAATTATATTTAAATCTAAATTAATGTCACGATGAATTTCTTGTAATGAATCTATAAGCGAGCTTTCCTGGATGGGGATGCTGATCGTAATTAAACATTAAACATTAAACAATGTAGCACAGTCAATTTGCCCGTCAAAACGTGACGGATCTAGAAGATCAATTAGGTATGCACAAATGGATGCTCGCGAACTATAAACATTTAGCTTAAACTTTGTTGTTGCTGTCAGTTTCTACCTAGTCAGAAAAACAGAATCTTACTCATGTGCCATTAAACGTATTGTGTCATCAGTACCAATCGGACTTTCGAGAATGATTTAAAGGATTGCACAGGGGAATGAAATTCGTCAGGGATGGGCAGATATGGATATGAAAAAAACTGGGATTTCAATTTTATCGGTAGTAAAAAATATGGATATAAAGATGGCCATCAATTTTTTCATTTAAAGGTGGATATCGTAGGTGTTTTAAGTATAGAAATTGAAATTAAATGATGGGTAAAACGTGCCGCTTAATAGTTTTAGCCGTATGGCGACAAAAATAGTGTCAAAAGTATACTTACAAGCTGCTGAACCTCCTCCTGAGAGATTAGTCCCTTGGATCTTAGTAAGCTTGTTAAATGAACATTGCAAGTTGTCAATTCAGCCAACCGTGCCAAATTTCCTTCTATGTATGTAGATTCCCAATCCTCCATTATGGTGTTGATGGACGTAAAAGTCAGACGCATAGGATTGGTTCTGTCTACAAATATATGTTAATTCTTTAGGAATACTTTAATTGTAACATGTTTTAACAAAGAAGACCATGCTAGTTACCTGTGAACAATGCTAACTCCTCTGAGCTTTAAGTCGTGGGTTTTCTCTCTCTCCTCTAACGTAAATGCTTTGCATCCTAATCAAATTGAAAGCTATTCTGCCGGAAAAGGGGATAGCTTGGTGACCTTGGTGAGTTTGACAGGACCGTGGCAGATAAAAAGATGCTAAACTTTCCGAGTGGTTTTCAGTCACGAGTAATACACAACCTGAAGCCAAATGTTGAAAATGGATTAAATATTGCATAACCATGTGCACAACTTAACCCGTATAAATGTCCCCCAATTGCCACGTGTGCAAGTGTGTGTTTCTCTCTCATCAAGGTAGGTATTCGTTTGAAGTGCTTATCTACGTAACTGACACTTGAACTTTGCTGATACTGCCCAGCATATTACCCATTTTGTGGATTACCTTTGAGATATTTGAGTAAAACATTCCATATGCTAATCCCTAGTGGCATGATATGAATTTTATAAGCATAAAATAGGAAAAACCTGCCTGGAACCACTGAAGATTAAGGTGCAGATCGCATATCCTGGAGCTGTTCATTTGGAGGTCACTACGCAATGGTCGTTCCATCGAATTCGAATTATGAATGTGGTTAAAATGTGAAAATAAAAATGGGAGGTACATCAGGAGATTACAACTTTGCACAGATGTGTCGCTTTTCTGGCCGTCAATCATAATAATGGAAAGAGAGCTGTCAGTTTGGATCCAACTATTAGAACAGAAACCGAAATCGGTCAATGCCAAGAGGTCGATGTGAAAAAGAATTCAATTTATGAGACGTGCAAAGAATATGTTAAAAGAGTGAGCTTTAGACGAATATTTATTAAATGTCCATGGAGTACTCATTGGATCGAGAGAAACAGCTCCAACCATCGTTAAAAATGGTTTTATAATCTTACAAATCCCAAAAATGTATTCTTTCATATTAAATTTAATGTAATTGTTGCACAAAGTTCAAGCAGAATAATTCATAATCATTTATATTCTACTGTAAAGACTTAGATTTTTCTTGTTTTTCACTTTAACAAACATGTTTCAAAAATACAATATTAAATCCAACCAAAATGTAATTCGAATACTGTGTCTTGAAGAAACTATGTATAATTGGGCAGTGAAAAGATAAACGGCCCTCCCCTCCGCCTTTAATGTAAATACATAGTTTCCGAAGTTATTTACCGTATCAGTCAGTATAAGCTTTCCTCTTTTTTTTATCTTCAAATTATCATCAATCTAAAACTTTGAATTTATCTTAAAGGATCTCAATTATAGCTTGATGTTTGGTCCATTGAAATTTATAAAATCCATCTTTTAATTAATACAAATTTCCCTCTAAGCCTAATATCCCAATGTAACTTTCTCCGTGTGAACTTTTCTGTTAATCCTCATAGTACTCAGTACTCAACGTTAGTTTTCCATTGAATGGAATTAAAACAATCACGTTGTTTCGTTGAAAATATTCTTGAGGACTGTCGCAGATTGTTGAACTGAATACCAAGAGATTGAAATACTTCGGAGGTTTCGGTAGAATTTGACTTTATTAATGCTTCGAAATTGAAATTATATTTCAGAAAGCACATGCACCGCATAAGCGAAGTTCTTAGGGGGGGGGGTTAAGGGTAAGGATAATTAAACTCGTTATATTATCCAATTTGTGGATTTTGTAACTTGCCCTCTCTGTTTGCCTTTATAGTTGGTTTTTAGAAGAGCGTGAGGAAACGCCTACTTTTGTTTTAAATACAAATTGCCTAAATCCAAACATATTTTGTCTTTAGCTTATCCCTCTGAAACATCCTGAACTCTGAACCAGCGGAACTGTCAACAAAGAGCTTTCTGTGTCATATCATACCGTTGCCAAAAAATGAGACTCCATGAAGCGGCTGATAACCTTCCAGTATTTGCTGATAACCTTGCAATAATGAATTTGTCCTAGCAATCGACCCCTACTTAACTCAAAATGGTGAAAGAAAGGATTACATAAGGATTACTGGTTTAATGAAATGTGGTTTTGGGATGCATTATTTATATGCACCAACAACAAAGTAAGCAGATATTTTAAACTTTGCGACTTACTCTTCCATGTTAATGTTATACTAATTGCATTGCAAAACCCAATGGGATTTCGCGGAGGCCTAAAGCCGCTTTCCGAATAGTGCACCAAATCGATTCCTGTGAGTAAAATGATATGTCAACGGTCTGGTACAAACAAGCAACGGTCTGGTTCCTTCTGTAGGGCCCCGAAAAGCCTTATCCCCAAGCATCTACAAGCCCCTTTAGCTTTGCTTATACTACCATATATATGAAGTAACAATTCTTTTATGCACCCAATGCAAACAATGGCACTGAGGGAAACTCACTTAAAAGTGATTATCTTTCCGAGCGCCGTTTGATTCATTCGTTTTACACATTTCTTCATTTAATGACCTCCGTTTGCTTGAATTGATTGCTTCCTTGTGTCATAATCACATTTTGTACAGCGATGCCAAAGTTTGGCACACCATTTCCATCTGTTGTACGTTCGGCTACATAGTATCCCGAAAACCGTTCTCCTTATTTCTGATTTGTTTAACGTGGCATATAACTGGTAATCAGAGCAAGTGCAAATCAACGACTTCAGAGGGCAATACTAATTGTTTTTGTATGGGTCGGTAAATTTTAGTTCGTGAAAAGTTTGTAATGAGATTTTGCTTTGTTTTGTGTCAATTCATCTTAGTGTATCAATGACAGTCAATTACTCGATACATGATACAAACTGTTCTACGAAATATATACAGTTCCCCTAACCGAAACCACAGCATTGGCACAAAATAACGAAAATATCTAAGTTAAACTACGTTAGTGAGAAGAAACCTTTGATTCCATTTGAATGCAAGACTATTTTTACATCGATCCCATTGGAAACTTAACTTTGGTTACCAAAATTTTGTATTCATTTGTATTCAAAATTTTGGAACCATAACATTCAAAATGTGATTGTTAAACGATAAAATCATGTTACATATAAAGTTGAGAAATTAAATACAAGCTCCGGGCTCCGTCGATTGTTTTGGGATCCCTACACAATATCAAGCAATTTATGCGAATATGTACAAATATTATATGTGTCCAGGCATGCATCAAGTTTGATTGCCCTACTTTTGCAAAAATGTAGCTGGTGATGTTTTCCGCATTTTCACCGCTGAATGCTCGTATGTTTACACCAATTATATTTTTGTTGAGTTATGATCAATGCAGTCTGATTAGAATATTGCAACAAAAGCCAAAAATCCCAATTGACAACTGACATGGCAGGTGATAACGCTGAGAAAGGCATGGACTTGCTCGTTAAAAATTAATCAACTTTAACGTATACAATGAATAGTGGGAGCACATTATATTTGACACACTGATTAAACATATTAAGCATTTTAGTTGCACCTTAGCAGAGCTAAGCTAACCTAAAACTCAAACACGTGTTACTGGCAAGGACCTTTACTTTCAATCATTTAATTGTCATAAAATGAAACGTCAACCCGTCCGTCAGAATCTACCAAACATAAGCGGTAAAGTTTTCCATGGCGAAATTTTGAGGGTGCACACATGCTATCTTCCCATTAGGGAATCTGAAGGTTTTCGACTTCCCAGTGGCAGTCCCAGCACTGTTTTTGTACCGTAAACTGTGCAATAGTAGGATTGTCCGTCTTTTTAATATTTTCTGAAGCAATTGCCTTTGCAAAATAAATCCCTACACACTATCTTCGTAAAGCTTAGTCTGACGGGTTACGTGTTTATAGAATTGATGCCCATCTGATGCCAGCCGCACAACAGCAGTTGAAACTGGGTTAGTGTGTCAGTTTTCCACTGCAGTGCAATGTAAACATATCGTTCCGGCGGTTACATTTGATACGTAGCATTCCAGGTCAGCTTACAGAGATATGATATCTGACCCATCGGCGTTATCGAGTATGCTGTAGAGACAAACTGATTTTAGCAGCTTTCCATAAAAGTGTGGAATTTGAAAGAGCTTCGCGATGACAAATCATGCCAGATATTGCATGAGACAGAATATAAGTTATTGGTTATCGGAGTCGGGGCAATCAGAAACTCTGGGAAAACAAATGTACAGCCAAAAGAATTGGTTTAGAACGAAAGTACAATCAGCAGTGAATTTGAAGCATTATTAAGTAGCGAAAGCTGCTTTATGAAATCGCAATTTCTGTCTGTCCGTCTGTCCGCCTGTCTGTCCGTCTGCCCGCCTGTCTGTCCGTCTGCCCGCCTGTCTGTCCGTCTGCCCGCCTGTCTGTCCGTCTGTCCGTCTGCCCGCCTGTCTGTCCGTCTGTCCGTCTGTCCGTCTGTCCGCCTGTCTGTCCGTCTGTCCGCCTGTCTGTCCGTCCGTCCGTCGTGCTGTGTTCACGAAATCTCGGGACGGTCTGGACTGATTTCAATGAAACCTGGTACACATATTCGACTATGCATGAGAACTCAGGGGACGTGTTTTCAAGGTTTCATGTCATCACGTTCATTAGTTAATGGCATCATTAAAGTTAGCTTTAATGGTTCATTAAATACGATAAAATATTATTCGTGAT
>JAAXOA010002311.1:0-13467 GCA_036561885.1 Salina celebensis | reverse complement strand
AAAAGGAATTAAAGTTAGCGTAACGCCCACAAGTTACTGTTTAATCTTTTAAACGTTTACTTTTGTTTAACATTTTAAACGTTTACGTTTCTTCAATGTTTACTAATTGTAAGCCGTTTCTTTCGCTCCTTCCGTTAATCGTGCTTCGCGTTTTATTAATATTTTACAATATTAAATCCGTCAATAAAACGATGCGTTTGCGTTTGTTTTAAAATGTACGGTTACCCGTCCACAAATTACCGAGATACGTGTCATGAGCATTCATTGTGACAAGGGGTGGATCCCCAGACCCTTCTTTCATAGATTCACTCAGTCTGGTGCTCGGCGCAGAGGGCCTTTCAAATCTTGTGTAGTCGCAGTGGGAAAGTGCTTCACTAGCATAGCTTAAATAAATGAGATTTTCTGACCATTCAAAAAAAATTTTGAATGATATTTTCTGATTGAAAAATATTAATGTATCCATGTTTTCCTATTTGATAACGAAAATGTTGTCCAAGATGTCATTGTAGTAAGGAGGAAGTTTTGACTCAGGTATCTCATTTATTTCGGTTACTGGCCTAATTTCGTATACAGCCACTGTGACTTGTGAGAATTCAACACGATAATGTCGGTGTTTGGAGGGAGGAGAGAAGCTTTTTAAAGTAACGATATTCACATTGTCTTCCAATCCGTTATGAAATGCAATTATTGGTCCATTTCTACGAGGATGAATAAAATTTGAACCTGCACAAGTGGCAACAAATAGAACTTACTAGTATTCTTTGTGAAAAACTGCACCAGTTCTGTAAGAACTTTACTTAATCCAGTTAATATTCCATTTACAGTATTTATGCACAATTCCTCGTTCAGTGTTTAAGCCAGTCACCAAAAAAGTTATGATCTGCCAATGTCCGAAATTCCTGAATGTTGCCGGAGAGTTGCTCTGATGGCAATAAATCAAACTTTGGCTTGATAACAATATCCCTCAGCTCTTCAATAATTTGGGCGAAAGTTGGCCGTTCTTCTGTGGATATCATCCAACATGCGTCCATCAAAGCGTATCTGGAGTAAGACCAAGTAATATAAAAATATCACCTGAATAAACATTATAATAAAAATATTTTCAGTATATGCATTACATGCTTGAAGTGCGACTTTGTTGGCGCAGGCAACCTCATTCCTTCCTCCAATTGAGTAATGAATTCAGGAGTCCAGCTTTGTCCGGGATATGGAATTCGTCCTATTATAACAAGGAAACTAGACCTTAATGTATCTTTGCGTACTCGTATGTTGCTAACTTGCCTTACCATCGCTGAAAATTTCCCAAAGTGTAACTCCGTAGCTCCAAATATCCGACTTTACAGAAAACTCCGAAACTGTGAGAGCCTCGAATGCCATCCAGCGCCAAGGGAGCGGTTCAGAGCTTGATTTTACATAGTTTTGGTAATTTTCCATTCGTCGCGAAAGTCCAAAATCACAAACCTTTGCTTCCATACACTTATCTAGCAAAACATTTCTTGTAGCCAAGTCTCCATGTACAATGAACTTAGACCCGATGTACTCCATTCCATCAGCAATTTCAAGTGACCATTTCAGGTATAGCTCATCCATTGGCACTTCCGTTTCGGCAAGTACGATGTAGGAACTTTCATTGGCGACGTCATCTCCACGGGATTTTTTCCTTAAGAAACTCTGCAATGATCCTAGATGGCAAAGCTCAAAAAATGCGTACACTTTCCCTACACTAGCTTCCCGAGTGTATGCTCCAATGAGTTGTGTCACATTTTTGTGCTTGCCAAGGTAACATGAGACCTTGATTTCCATCAGTAAGCTTCTCAGTGCAGATGCATCAACTGTTTCCGTTATTCGCAATGTTTTGGCTGCAACTGATATCGGTTGACCCGCTTTGAATACCTGTGCCATGATGACTGAACCAAAGTTTCCTGCACCCAGAGCGTTTTCGGCATCTATACAAAAAAATACACACACTTAGGGCCCAAACACGTTGAAAATCACATCTGAAAGTTGTTAGTTATGTTCAATACCAAGCAAAAAGTCCTTCAACTCTATTTCCATCGACGTGTCATAGGACAGACATACGGAGTTTTTTAATAGTCCCAAGGCTAGAAAATTTTCAGGAACATTTGTAGGGCTGCGGAAGTTTTTGACCTCCTGAAGAATCATGTCACCCGCAATACTTCTACCATTTCGGAAGCGAAGCCAAACTATCAAAGAGGCTACCAAAAGGAGCACAAGTAAAATTGGTATTGAAGTCCACAAAGCGACGCCATCTGAAGCATCTAGTGCGGACTCGTCTCCATCAGATGTCGGAATTGATATATCTTCTGCCGATAAAGACTCAGTCATTGTGTAATATGGACCGCTTGTGGACAGACGCCACCATCCCAGGGAAGGGTGCCCAGCGGCACTGATTGCAGGGCTAAAGAGAACGCGAGTCTTGGATTTGATAGCATAATTATTAACCATCACCCAGAACAGTGAGACGTCCGATCGGTTTAGTAATACTTGGCTACAATTATAATCCATGTCAATATGCAATCCTGTTCTCCCGAAGCTTGACAGATCCTTATCTTCCTCTAGTTCACTTGCGATATCCTCGTATAGACCCTTGATATTTTTGAATATTCTGCTAAGACCATTTGGTTCGGAAATGATGTCGTCATTATCTGCACAAGGAGCAAATCGAATATAGGCAAAATCCACATTGGAAAATACATGATGTTTCCAGTCATGAAACTCTTCGGGATTTTCTAGACGGCGTGCTTGCTCAATTACGCTAAACTGTAGCCCATACGAATTAACAATATGGCGAAGAGTCCTCAGAGGGTATTTATTAATCTCTCGAACAGATCCAGTTGAGGGAAGAACGAGAACAATGTTCTTTACCGTACCTTCAAAGATATTGTTGATGAAACTAGCAGATATTGCCACCGAAGTTATTGATTCCTCATACTTTTGTATGTTTCTGTCCAGGGATATTTCAGCATCCAATGCAACACTTATTTCCATTCTTTGTAATGTTGTATTTAAGCAATCGCTTTTGAATTTGTTCCAAAGTGCAACAGCTTCAATGCCTCGATAACCTTCCGACATTGTGGACCGCGGGTCTGCTAATGTGGAGTTAATGACGAACATCAGCTGCGAAAATCGTTCGCTTGTGGCGCCCACGAATGGAACTAGTCTTTCTCGCGTTAGTTGTGGTTGGACAAAATCTTCTCTGAACACTACAGAGAAAGCACTTCTGTCAAAATTGACGCTTGCACTATTATCTTGTTGAACTTTCTTCATTTTAGTCACTTTGTGATCGTTAACACACGAGAAGTATGTTTTATCGGTTGGTGTTGGAAACAATACCGTGTCCTCAGGTGCCTGTATCTTCTCTCTCCAGTCTCTTGTCCACCACCCATTGGAGTTTTGCATATCACGAGGACTGGAATTGCTTTTGTCAAACGCACGTATAAGGAACATTGTCATGTTTCTTTGGTTGGAGAATTTTGCCATGGAAATCCAGAATCGAACAAGTTCCGACTGATTGCGAATGGTTCCAAGGGCATTTGTGTCAGGCCAATGAACCTGAAAACTCATCCGGACGTTCTCACGAAACATTTTGAAATTTTGTTGGCACTGAATGATTTTTTCTTGGAGCTTTTTCACTACAGAATCTACACCTTGCACATGAAATGATTCATGAAATGGAAGAAACACCTGAAAGAGGTCCAATGCTCCAAATAGATTTAGTAAAGATGGCTGCTGCGGTAACGTACAAAATGCTTCATGAACTAATAGACCTATTTGGTAGGAATGGTTTGAAGTTTTAATCCTTTTGAAGGATTCTGTTGTGTCTGACATTGCATCTGGATGGTCATTGAAGATAAATCCTGCTACGCTTCCCTCGAAAATTCCGTTTGCGATTTCTGAAGCATAAAAACTATTATTGAATTGGTCCAAAGTAAAGTTATGGTATCCGATGTACAGATGAAGTGGTTGAAAGTTGGAATTTTCGTTGTGGTTGTCGCGGTTGTATTTAGCCACACCGGAAACTAACTTGTGCAGATCTATATAATAGCGTGTATACATTCTACTAAATCTCGATGCGAAAATTTTGATCATTTCATCCATTCGATATGCATTTTGATATGGCTAGAATTCCACTAAGATTTGATTGTTGTGAAACAAAATGCTAGGGTCGAGTGAGTCCCTTGTGTCAGAAAACATCTGCTGAAGCCCAGTTCCCTGGACAACCTGCGCGAGAAAACAAATGCCGTAATACGAATATTGTTATCGGAATCACGAAAATGTTTAAACCGATGATTAACAGTAGTGGTACTGAGGCAATTTGTCACTCGGTTAAAAATTTGGGCAGGGTACGAGGCACAAAAGTTTTAAACTGAATAGATGCGCCACATTTTGAAACTAATTTTGCCAATAAATCAACTTTATATTATACTGCCTCTCAGGTGGTAAATTCAGCATGCAGAAAAGACTTTAGAACTGTACTTCATCTTTTACTGCAAAGCACACTTGCTTCATTTTACAAATCGCTGTTCAGCTTCGTATTGATAAACTTCCGAGCGTTATCTGTATACGAAGGCTTTAAATATTTAAAACAGCATTGTGCTCTTGTTTTGTGTGGCGGACTACGTATCTTTATCGTTGTTCGTTACAAGTTTGTTCTACAACTAAAGATTATTATGGATCGGCTCATTATCAACGAAAAGTCACAGCTCAAAATGTTTGTGTTTAAAACTGGTAACCCCCTCTAACTATTATGGATTTTTTTAAAACAGGAAGCAACGTTAAAAAATCAAAAGGTCATGTCAGATAGATCATAACCTGGCAAACATTGTGGTACTTTACCCGTCTTCATACGAAAACAAATGAACGAGCAGCGTGTATCGAAGTGGAATAACTAAAAATCCCACGTATTTTACGCGATTTTTCGGTACCATTTGTGAACGTATACATATTAGTAATTAGAGGCTCGCGAAAAGCTTTTTCTTGAAGAGGAATCTTTTATCTGTCCGAGATGGGTCTTGGTTTATAAATATGTACTTCTTGTAACCAATATGGGGTGATTTTCTGACGACACATTTTTTCACCTCAAGTTCCACTGCACTAATGGAGCCCCCAGTAACAACAAAATCTATTCCTCAAAAACCAAATATTAGGTTACCCCCAAAACCATATATTGCAAACAAGGTAATACCTTAATAGTTATTTAAATTTTCAAAAAACCACTTTGTATTAAAGACACACACAGTACAATTATAAGTAATCTTGGCTCATACAATACAAGGGCGCTATGACGTACTGGTGTGATGCTCGCCCTCAACATGCAAATTCGGGGCTCTATGTTCGAATCCTGCTGAGCGCAGGAACTTTTTGTTGAGTACAGTGTAGCCATAATATAACTGCTATTTAACGGGAAGAAACTGTAACGCAATGATGATAATGATCATATGATCAAGAAAGTATAACTAACAGGGAACATGAAGCGAGTTTGGGTATATTTTGTATGCAAATGACGGGTTCATGGCGACACTTATGCCATACAGATTCGGGCTATCTGTACTATAAAATGAGGTCGTGCGTCCTTCCGTCCGTCTGTAGTATTTTTTGGCAAGCAAGAGGCACAGCACTATTTTTTCTGTTACGCGGGTATGTTGTCGGAAGGAGCAGTCGAAGTCTGCGACACAGGCATGTGGGTGTAGGTGGGGGTGTATGGGGTTGGGGTGGAAGAGGGTTGAGGACGTATCGGGTTGGTGTTCGTATGAGGTGGGGGTGTATAGTGTGGGGTGAACTTCTTTTAAATTGATCTCAAGAGTATACGTCGACAGAGTGGTGATACGTCGTAAACGCTCTCTACTCAGGCTAATTACCGGCGAAGGCATGGGTGATGCAAACCAGATGAATATTTTACACATTTTATATGGAGAACGAACCGTTTTACTTTCTTCATTAGAAGACAAATTTTCTTCATTGACGTGTCCCTTTTCCGCAAACGGTTTCAGTGTCGAGGAAGGTGGCTTCTCTAGATCCGTCACGTATGTGACGGGCAAATTCACTAGTTTGGTATGTTCGCTATTGGCAAAAACCATCAGCTTGCTGAAGTTCAGGAGAGGATCCCAGATACTATTGCTTATATTCCTCCTAAGATAAGTATTTGCTAAGCAAGTCTTAAGCCAATCTTAAAAATCGTTCCAGAACATTTCCTAACTTTTGCTTAGCAATTTTTAACCTTAAGTGTATCTTGAGTGTTTTCGCGTATGGGGCATGATAAAACTCTCTAAATGTGTCGGACACGAATGAATTTTTTGTAGTTTGTTTACATGTTTTTTAATCTATTTTGTATTTCATTTATTCCAAGTTCTACGACAAAAATGGCTCTTTTTCTATCCCATGGCCGTGAGCAATCCCATTTTATGGTGATACCACCGGCAGAAAGTTGCAATGACTTGTTTCATGAAATTTTAGTGTACAAAACGTACATTGTAGTGTAGTAATTTGCTTTGATTTACTCACAAGGGAGGGTATTCAGTGGCAACGCCGATATCGGCTTGAAAAGTAGTTTTCCGTATGCAACTTGAGAAGCTGAACACGATGGTGTACTTCATTTTCCCTAGTGCTCCCTTGAAGGGTCCCTAGCGAAACTCTTTTACTAACTGCTGTCAGCGATAATTTGAAGCGCTTATGACGCAAGCAAGCTACTTCATCACTTGGTTTGCTTACGTCTGCATTCGTAGACCCTTGCAGCGTATCTGAAACCCATGATTATTGGTAATGTGGTTTTTGCTACTTATTTTCCAATTTTTTATAGACTTGCTGATGCAACTGTACCGTATCTGATCAAACAATGAAAAAATTTCAATTGTTTTTAAAGTTGGTTTAAATTATTCTCATATTTTCACCAGCAAAATATAACACCGATTTGTCCCTAAAGCAGCAGTTTAACAAGTTTCAGGTAAATGTCTAGGCTTATAATACCCACAATGTCATAAATACAGAATTTTCTTCTTAGGTTTTAACCTTAATGAATGTAATAATGATTCCTTATTTATGTGTCACCATCAAATTGTTCTGGAACTACTTATAGTAAAAAATCATTGGTGAATGGATAGCAGGTACCCTTCATGGTACCAAAGGTGTACCAAATACAGTATTCAAATCAGATACATGGCATCAGAGACACCAGTCAAGTACACCATCGTGCTCAGCTACTCAAGTTGCATATATAAAAATACTTTTCAAGCCGATATCGGCGTTTCCACTGAATACCCTCCCTTGTCAGTCAACACTTGATTTGATGAGAACGGAAGAATGAACGGAGATTGTTACACGGATTAGTTAGCTGATTCATTTATAATTTAGCTATTTAACCCTGATTTATTCCTGCCAGATGGTTAACTAATAGTTACTTATATTCTAACATTCCCTAAAGTCTTTCCGAACCATCATCTAGAAAACAAGTGGAAAATATCTCATTAACGGTTTTAACAAGCGCAACCACTGTTTTGACAAGTCTTGATTTCGTCTCACATGGAAGTCCAGTACCGGCCAACTCTGTATATGTGAACATGTCCATAAGAAACAAAAAATAGTTTTACCCACCCACGTTTTGAAAGTTGCATTTTTTAGGTAAAAAACTGAAAGAACGACCTCGGAGTTAACACATGATTGCATCATGGTTGTCTCTCGAGAAAAATCCAATGCATTTTAGCACTTAAGACGACCAGGAGGCAGTCTTAAGTTTTTGAGCATTTTTTTGACTTAGTATAGGCAAAATTTTCTCCTGAAACACTCGTTCCACAATGAGAGACTTTAGCAAGGAAGTTGTCTCAGTTTGAACTTAAGTGGTTCACTGCAAATGGATCTGGATTGACTTAAACTTAAGATCGACTTAAGATTCACTTAAAAAGAATTTGGGATCGGGTCCAGCTTCGTACGTAATAAGCCTAAGAATATGGGCAAGTAAAGAACATTAATTGTTTATCAACGGTTTTTGGGGTAATTTAGGTTTGGGGATTCGTGCATGCAGAAGTATCAGGCAGAAAAATGCACTGATTGATTGCTGTTGCCCAGGATATGGGATAAGTCAGAGGGAGGAGGCGGAGGTTTCTTATTGATATTTGTTTACTCTCCCAATCTTAAATACCTACAAACCGATGTAAAAAACCATTTCATACTCTTACCTGTAGCAACAAAGCTCCCAATGCAAATCTAAACAATTCCATTTTGTATGAGAGCCCTCCGTCCCGAGTTTGAAACGGTAACAAGTCTCCCTCCTGTGATATTTCACTGACAACCAATACACATAACAGGAATGAATGTTAGACGAGCGGTCGCCGACCTTCTACTGCAGTAATGTTTAAATAATTGCCTACAATGAAGACTGGATTGTGGTTATGATGTGTAGATATCGCTATGATTATCCGTTTCTGGGACAAACTGTGGCTGTGTACTGAAAACAGCCAGTGGTTAGTGGTTGCAGTCGTGAACTGATGGTTAGTAAACTTGTAACCATGATTTAGAAGGAAACTCGTTGGTTTTTAGGTGGATATTCCAGAAAATGTAATATCAAAGAAATTTTTTGGAAATGGTGTTTACTTGCGGTGGAAAATATGCCGTGAATTTCCTATTAGAATATTTGCGCTTTCAAATAAAACCCAAATTTTCTGTTCGGCTCGAGGAGCCATTAAACTTTAATCTTTATAATGGCGGAAACCGTATATAATGGTTGACGGTGGAAGTTTTCTGGCTGACACCGGCTTGATTTTTCTTGGATTTGCATTTCAAGCAGGATTGTCTGGATCCTTTCTGTAAATGATGATTTGAAAATTTACTTTAAATGCATGTAACAGAAACCGTACGTCAGATGTTTTTAATCAATTCTTTCAAAACTTCTTTACGGGTATATGTTACAATAATAAATCATGGGGTACAAGAATTTTAAATCCGAATAGACAAATAAGATTAAAGCCTCAAATATACATTGAACTAGAATAGCCATCCCAAAACTCTCAAAAGTACGTTATTGCATAAGGTATTTGCCAAATTCTATGTTTGAGGATTCATACAGCACAATAACAATAACACGTGTTAATTAGTTAGATGCGTGTTTGAACCACGGTTCAAGAATGCCGTACACAACAATATAGTACAAATGAGTTTAAGACCGCTGCTAAGATATAGAGGCGTGAATAGTTGTTTTGAGATAAAAAATCGGAGGCCCCTCAAGGCCTAAATTGTAGGAAAATATTAACAAAATCTAAATATATCATACTCTCACACATATAATCTTAAGGTTTGTAAACTTGTTTTTACAATCCTGCTTTGTTATTACCAGCAGTCAGGAGAAGTTGTGATAAAAAGGATGTGTAAAAAGTAAAAATGCCTCCGGTAAGTTTACTTATAAACCCGGCTTGCAAAAAAACAAGGTCGGGCTGTAATCTTTTATCAATCAGGAGCCAACTTATCGTTAGCTAAATGCTGTTTTAGTTTCACCCAGAAAGTGTTTTCATTTGACGGTAAACTTTAGTTATAAACAGATATTTTATACCTTATTGTGAAACAAAAAAATGCATCACTGATAGTCCCAATTACCAGTTTCGTGCACTGACTGATCTAAACTGTGTCTTGTAGGAATTCAACACGTGAATGTCCGAGTTTCGAGAAAGGAGAGAAGCTTTTAAAAGTAATAATGTTCACAATGACTACCAATCCGTTGTGAAATGCAATCATTAATCCTTTGTACGAGGACGAATAAAATTTTAACGTGCACAAGTGGCAAGTTTCATTGTGGGTGTCGCGGTTGTATTTAGCCACACAGGAAACTAACTTTTGCAGATCTTCATTATAATATGTAGACATTCTAATAAATCTCGATGCGAAAATATTGATCATTTCACTTTTTCCAGATGCATTTTGATATGGCCAGAATTCCACGATTTGATTGTTGTGAAACAAATTGCTACGGTCGAGTGAGGCCCGTGTGTCAGAAGACATCTGCAGAATTCCCAGAGCAGCCCAAAAAATATAAATTAAATAGAAATCAGTGTGTAGCCTGACATCTTCGCGTATGTACACTATCGACTTATTCATATCAATGTCAAGCAGATCGCCATTTGAATCGCCATCAGAATCTACAGGGAATTAGAGTGGTTGATGCCAACTGAGTTGTGTAATTTGAAAAGTCTGTGTTTAATGTACAAAGTGACTAAGTATCAAGGCCTTAGTTTTTTCAATGATGTATTCGTCAGGTGTAGGTCGGAGAGAAGACAGTTGGATTTCAGAGTAGATAAGATGAAATCAGAGGTAGGAAGGGGTACTATAGGTTCGTTCATAACAGTTCTGTCAGATACAATAGGACCATCAGAGATTCTCACAAATCACGCTACGTGCACTTTAGCTTGGCCTCATGTATGAGGAATCGTCTGTGATACGCGATCGGCCCATTCTTGGTTTAGCTGGTTTCAAAGTTCCCAAAGAAAATGATGAACGGCATGAAAAGCACGCTTTTTTTCATGAAAGAAGCTTACTTTTGCAGTTGTAACATGCGTGAACGGCGTTGAGTCAAAATTTTCACGGATGGTTTTGTGTGTCTGACAGAACTCTAAGGAACGAAGCTATAGTATGTTCCAGATTAGAACTGTTGGATTATGGCATAGTTTATCGCAAAAACTTAAGCAGAGTGAAAGTTACAACGTTTTTAAAGCACAAATTACAAAGTTTTTGTTAGAACGGGAATGTAAGAAACTGGAGTAATGGTTATGTAAATTGAGTCAAAGGCAACTAGGTCAATGATGTATTATCTTAGTAGTAGATTTTCGATTGGCGATTTTCATGGTTTTCAAGTCAGTTTACTATGTACTGAGACGAGATGTAAGATATACCCACATTTCAAGAACTTTCATGTTTTGTCCTTGTAGCATCGCGTCCGTTTTTGGTTCTGAGTGTGCACATGTTATAAAAGGACATTTTTGGCCATTTTTATCTCTTTTGTCCATTTTATCCATTTTCGTCCATTGTCCAGGACAAAAAGAAAAGAAGTGGACAAAATGGATGCTCTGGTATGTTTATTGTTATTATTTTTTATTTATTTAAGGAATTACTTGCTAAGCAAGGCTTTGCCGGTATGTAAATGAAATAAACCCGAAACAATTGGCATAAATAAATGCAAAACCTTAGTTCAATTGCTCTGGCACAATAGGTACGGAAGTCGTAGTGTCCTAATCTATGAGAATGTGTAGCTTGATCATCCGTTTCTCTACTCCTGAGTGCGAAATTGTTATGACGAGAAATCGTAAAAGAACGTAATCTTGTATGTTTTGATGTCGACACACATTTAAATTGGATCCACGCAATAAAACAAATTGTAAATTGAATTTTTCGTCGAGAATACATGCATGCTTCATTACATGGACGTGGAGGTATGTCCGTCTGCCTGTCGGTTGAGCAAACCTCCACTTCAGTTTGCTATCCACACGTTTTAAACGAGTCTTGTCTCTTACTTTGACAGGAAGCATATATATTGTATGATACTGCCAGTCGAGTTATAAGAGTCATCGTACTATACCACCATCGTACTTAGCATATGAAGGATGCCCCTACAATTATTTCAAGGGGCATTCTACTAATATTGAATCCCAGCGGCAGCAAGGGGCTCCATACAAGTCAGTTGGTACTATAGTGATTGCTTGGCTTATGAACCCCGACCGCCAAAATCGTTAGACCTTGCTTATTGAAGCTTACGTTACGCTAACAAACTACTACAATATCGGAACTATGTTACGTGAAACGCTTAAATATATTCGACAAACAGTGTTCCATGGAACACATCGTGAAAAGTAATTTGCTACAAGAACATAGAATAGATTTGAATGAAGCACAAAGTATAAGGGTCTTCTTGGACTAATTGTGGAGTGGTAGAAAGTCAATCAACTCTATGGGGTATACATATAGCATATAGCAAAAGCCAAAAAATATTTGGTGTTCTTGTTACCGGCAGCAACAAATCTCCAAGTGTAAATCTACACAATCCCATGCAATGTTCGTCACAGAATGTCTCAATATATAGCAGCAATGTTAAAATAATTGCATACAATAACAACGACGACTGGATTGGGGTCGTGCGGTGCGGTGTAAATTGTATGGTAAGGAATTTCTGTAGCAGAAGAGTTTCTGTTGGAAATACCGATTACTTTGTTTCCTACCAATTAAAACTGCCAGTGGTTTCGTTCGTAAACTTTGCATGGTTTAGGAGGAAATCTGTTGGGGTTTACGTGGACAATCGAGAAAAAGAAGAATGTGAATGCTGTCATGTTTGGCTGATTTTGACATTGATAAAAATCCTTGGAAAATGTCGTTTGTCTGCGGTGGAAAATACCTCGCAAACTTGCTGGTATTAGTATATTGTCGCTACCAAATAACAAAGATTTTCCGCATTACCCGACGAGCCTTAAAACGCATATATGGGGAACGTCATATATGGATGACCCCACTCATTACATGAAGATCCAGTTCCGCACACTGGTTTTTTAGTTGAAGGGACGTCATATATGGATGACCATACTCATTACATGAAGATCCAGTTCCGCACACTGGTTTTTTAGTTGAAGGGACGTCATATATGGATGACCCCACTCATTACATGAAGATGCAGTGCTGTGCACTGGTTTTTAGTTGGAGGGACGTCTACCAAATTTTGTCATTATTAACTGAACTCTATTAAAAACAAATAAAAAGGACTGGAAGTTAATAATAACTTTTAAAAATTGGACCGAATTTCAGTAAAATTAACTTGTCCGAGGAAACAAATATTTCAAAGATATAACACGTTAAAATGTAATATATATACAGTATGAAGAGTATGAAATCAGTTGCGATAAAAATTAAATCAAGTTTATTGAAATGAACTGTAATTAACATTAACAACTATAACATGTGATTACGCTTTTGCCTTCGCTCCTTTATCCAATCGTATGCAAACCTCTAGTTGATTCAAAGTTTTCTTTGATTTGTGACGTAATCTGTATGTGTAAACAAGCCTTAAGCAGAAAACTCGCGCTTTGCAGCTTGAATAAGTGGAAAGGTCTCATTTTGGCAACCTCCTAGAAAGTCATCAGTGTCTATGGACCAGTACATAACCCCTCCGATTCCCTTACTCTTAACATATTTAGCTTTGTTTGTCACACTTGCAGGCGAATCAAATCCAATCCAGTATCGTCCACTATACGCGTACGGCGTTTGGTATATTGGATCATTCACAACCGTCCAATTTCCTTCATTGAGTGCTTCACATATTTCAGTATATCCCCAGCTTCCCTCGCTATTTAATAACGGTCCACCAGGTATAGGTAAATAGGCAGGAGCATAAAGTCCGTGAACTGAAGGATCATCAAGTATCCAACCATTTCCCATCGTGCTAATTCCCAAAATTAACTTTGAACCATCAGCTCCGTGTTCAATCCA
>JAAXOA010002310.1:0-13471 GCA_036561885.1 Salina celebensis | reverse complement strand
TACGATGTGCCATGTCAAAATCCCGAATGCCTCCAACATGGTTTGTCATTAATGATTCAATATGCAGGATTCTGCATTTAAGCTGCACAATGTGAGAGGGTTCGAATATTTTCATTCAAAGTTTTATAGTGCAGAAACGTGTTTAAGATGTTTGAAAACATGAAAAATGATATCTTGGTTCTTCGTGCGATTTTCCAAATCGATTTATCGTACTGGAAAGGTTCACTATAATACAATTATAGCATGCCATTATTCGAGGTTTGTTTCACATATTTGATTGAATTGCCAATTAAACTTATTATAACACCGAATTAACTTCCTATTGAGATAAAAGTCATCCGGAAGAGTGATTTACTATTTCTGAACCATTTAAGCGCTTATCGTTACTGTAGGTGAAATTCGAACTCACCATCGCGTAATGCTTAGGAACGTATTCCTGCATATTGAATAATTAATTACGGCCCTTGTTGGAGGCATTCGGGATTTTGACATATCTTATCGTAATCAGCATGTTCTAAAGGCCCTATGTGCCAATTTTTATCCGGATCGGAGGGTTATCGCCCAAGGGATAACCTCGTAAGTTATACTAGTTCTACATTAATTACGCACATTTTTAAATAGATAGTTCAAAAACATAGATTTAACAAAATCCATTTGAGGTATGTACTAAATGGCAACGGAATATTTCATAAATCGCTTGCTTAGTATCATACTGGACATGATTGATTTAATAATCTTGTCCCTCCGTCGACGTTAGACAAACCACAGAAATATCAGGTATCTTTGCTGACTAGACAAAGCAGGCAATCATAATTTTACTTATCTAATACAATTTTATCTACCCTAAAGGGTTATTTTGCGACCTGAGTGCTTCGTAAATTAATTACATACCAAATTAATTAAAACGGTTTCTTTATAGAATTACGTACCAAGCTTCTTTCAAAATGTTTCTTAAAATAAATTACGTGGCAAAATTAATCAAAAATATGTATTTCTTAAGTATATATTTCGTAACAGATTTAATTTCAATGGATTCATTATTAAAAATTACCAAATAAAATAAACCACACCCAAATAGGAATCATTTAGTGACTTCTCGTAATGTAATTTTGATGTTTTAATCAATATTCGAATAACTGTTGTCAACCGTTGCTGGACACGTGTATCACAATATTTTTACGTTGTAACTTGTGCCATTTCTTTATCCTTCTTACTAAAATCCACATGCGGACAAACAATGCTTCTATTTTACGCAACAAGTTCAGTAGTACTTGCAGGCATAACTGTGTACTAGTACGCCGCAAACATTCAGCTACACATGTAGTCGTTGCAATAATTAATCCTACTGAAAGAAGTCCAAAAACAGCTAGTGTTCTGATATCATTTAGTTGCATCTGTGCAAGGGGAGGTTTCTCGTGCTTTGGAATATGTCTTTGGCGGTAATCCTCCATAAATCCTGACCAGCGTTTACCCAGCCCACTTTCGTGTAGTATACAGGAGAACTTGGCGAGTAAATCTTGACTTCTAGAGGAATATATGAAGTAGAACTCGAGTGCTTTATTGTAAGACTTGTCAATAACATAGCAACTTCGCTTGCTTGATACAGGAACGCTAAGGAGCATTCCACCAGTGAGGCCTTCTATGCTGGGCATGAGCTTTGAGGTATCGTCAGTGTCAGTAGGAGTAAGCGACACGAGATTGTATGTCTTGTAGACGAAAGCTTTTGCGACGTCGAAGTCATTCGTAGTGTTATAATCAGACTCGTACGTGTCTTTGACCCAAAATTTTCTTACATCAACCAGACTACCTTGGAAACCTTCTCTACGTAGTTCAGGGTAAAGAATTGAATTCAATGCGGTCAGGTACTCGTCAATTACCCATTGGTCGTCTGTTTTGCCCCTAAATCCAAAGAACAGCTTATGTCCCGTCTGCAAAACCTGCCAGAGGTTTAGGAACTTCTGGGTCCCACGTGGAACAATGATTGATTCCGTAGTTCTAGATAGGTATATAAACTCTATGAAGAAACATGCAATGAGGACTGACAACCGACAAATGTCCCTCTTCCGTAACGACCTTTGCAGTATAATTTCAACAATCTCAAAGACCGAGTTCATAGCTGAGTTTCGCAGTGCCCCAAGATATATGTACACCATGAATATGGCTATAGCAAGCGTTACCCAGGTCCATAAATCCAAACTTTGAAATAACACCGCAAAAATATTTACGGTTGCCATCTGATTGAGGTCCGTGCAGTACACGGGTCGGAGAGCAACTGGGCCGTTTATTAAATATTTACCACTCACGAGATTTAGGAGTGAAAAGTAGCCAGGGTTGGGTGTTTCGAAAGTTGAAAAGACTGCATCAAAGAGGGTAAGTCCACGGAACGCATTTCTATCATTTGCTGTTGATCCTACTATAAGCGTCAAATTCGCTAATTTGCTCAGGTCTTTTAGTGGAAAAACAATAGAACTGTAGCACATGGAATTACTATGAATGGGAGTGTATTCAAGTCTGCCAACTGTGGAGCAAACACTTGGTGTGTGGGGTGCGATATTGAAAATAAGTCGCGGATGTTCGTAAGGCGTTTTCAGAGATCTAATCATTGCACCAATACGTCCAACAAATATGGGGTGTTTCATGTAAGTTTGTTCAAAGAAGAAGCAACTGTGGGCGCACATTTTACCGATCCATCAAATATTTCCAGTAGGGTCGACAACACTTCCGAAGGTTGGAAACGGTGGCATTCTAGTGGTATCAATTCTTCTAAGTGGCTCTAGAAGTGAGCCACCTGAGTCCACCTGAGTTGAAGAAGCAATTCCAAGAATAACGTGGGCCGGTGAGAAGTTAATCAGTCCTAGGACGTTTTGAATGCTGTTAGTGAGCCAAAGTCCCCAGTACAACGCAAATTGGACGTCCAAAATGGGAACCGATGGAGATCTAAGCATCAAATGTCCAAATGTGGTTAACGTCAGTGAACATCTGCTGGCCAAACTGGTGGAGTATTTTCGGTTGGAAAATTTTGAATTATTTTTCTCTTGCAGAATTGTTTCCAGATTCTTCTAGATAGTTCGCAATATCGCCCAGATCCAGCATGGATTGGTTCGTGTCAGTCACTAGAGAAATGAGAAACGCCTCCATTCTGTTATGATGTATTGTTTTTGAAAACGACTCGTTTAAGTAGAGCCTCGAGTGCGCCTGATCATACTTTGGACGCAACAAAATTATTTCTCAATACGAGTAGAGAGTATGATTTAGTTCTATGGTGATATTTGCGTGGACCACGCTTAATACGACTAAAAGGAGTAGGGAATGCATATTTCTATTTGGACAGAGAACTCCTTATGAGTGAAACAGATTTTGAGCCGCGACATGAGTGTTTGGTTGCTAAGAAGAAACTTTACAAGAAACTAATAGTACGTATGCCTCTGATCTGTATTAACTATTATTAGAACTACCTGGAGTATTTAAAATAGAGTGGATTAATTAGATGAATACCTGAAGTACTTATAAGAGAATTACAAACAATGGGTACCGGAACGTGAAAACATTTCTGCACAACGGAATTTTCTACACATAGATATTCCAAGACCTCATAAATCTTGGTGTGAAAATTGTGCGATTATATGAGATATCACATCGCTCTTTAATGTTCTGTCTATAATAAACCTTTGAAAAAGTTCTTCCTCTGTAGCCAAAACGACTACTACAAATATTAAAGAAAGCAATTATTGTATTTCTGCAAACGTGAAATTGTAGAAGTAGATATAATGGGTTTGATTATATATGTATTTGTCAAATTCAATTTTCTACCTTTAATATATCCATATATATTTGTATTGTCCTACCTGGTTCTTTAAAAGAACACGACTCTTTAGCCAATCGGCTAGATTACAAGAAGAAGGTAGGTTCTGATTCGTTAAGTGTAGTATGAAATAAAATTTGTAATAACTTACATTTAAAACAATTGAAATTTTCTTTTTCATATTTACAGCTACATGGTTTCATCAAGAAACCTATCAAGTTAAAAAGCCTAGAGAAGGCATGTTGATTTAGAACGTAACTCTCCAATACTAAAGCAACTTATAATTGACCCTGAACTTAAAAAGTCCCAGAGTTTAGTTTATTCCTTTCTCAACTTTTACTACGGACACAAATAGATATTATTACTTGATTTAAAATATTTTCGTTTTAATTTCCTACATTGTTTCAGAAAAATGCTAACGTTATCCTTAACAGACCGAATGTATTACCACCTATCCCGAAGATTCGGAGATATAATCAAGTACTCCCTGACCGGATATCTCTACTGGGACAAAGAAATCAATCGATTTGTTCGAGTCCCTGGATACTATTTTCTTAACTGGTGGTTCATGTGTCACATCGGCTACCTAGTTCCGTTTCCTATTATCGCTTATACGCATACAAAAGCCGTGTCAGACTCAATTCCTGATGAGGCTACCGACCTACAAAGCACCGAAGGTTCATAGTTCTAACGTCAATCGTGTTTGTAAGTTTTGTCGTTGTGGCTTTCGTCGTCACTTCAGCGCTTCTAAACCGAACTACAGAAACTGTTGCTGTCTTCAACGACTCATTTGATCTTCATCATCAACTACTCAACAAATATTCACACGCGTTGGCCAAACGTTTCACAAAAACACCTAAATCTTTAGAACAACTTACAGCATTCATTTGTTGGTTTCCTGTTTGTGTACCGGCATTCTGCTGTCTCTCGTTCCTACATCCATCTGACCCAATTCATAACGCGTTTGAGGAAATATTTGAAATTACTATTGGTCTTAACAAAGAAACTGTCATATTTCTAATCCTGGAATTTTATCTGGTTGTTTGTCTTGTTACAACTGCGTCTAAAGTTATCATGATGTGTCTGATACCGTTATGTTTAAGTCATTATTGGCTTAACGCTGGGATTCCTAAGAGCATTATCTTTAAAATTCGTAATGGATCTACAATTCCATTAGTTAGGGCATTCGGGCTTGGTATTTTACAAGAAGAATCAGTCATATTGCTTTACCAATATCAGCATTTAGCGTTAAACAATATTAATTGCGTAATGAAGCAGGTTAAGTGCATGTCACACTTTGTAGGTTGTTTGGTAATGGCTGTCACGGCGTCGTTTTCAATAATTAAGTACAATCATGTCTTGCTCGATGGTTCTGCAATGGGTCTGGCGTTCCTAGGCATTCTCCTAACCGCACTGTGTTCTCCAGTTTCTCTAGTTCTTGTGGAATGTGCGTTGGCTCAGGTATTGGAGGAAAAGTGGATGGAATACAAGAGAAGATTGGTTACACTAGCTCCCAGGAATACTTCATTGAATAAAACGGCAAGATCATTTCGACCAGTGGCATTGAAAACCGGAGGAGACTTCTTTAACGTGAATAGAAGCACCTTTATGGAATGGAGTGACCAGGCCATTGATGCATTGGTAGGGTTATTAGTAGGATTCTAGGATACTTTGTTTTGGATAAATAGATTTGGCGTTTGTATTGACCATGAAAGACATTAAACTTACGAAAATGTGATCAGATTTGTTAGCTTCAAAGCTGGGTAAAGTATCGAAAAACGAAAGTTTTTTGTATTTATAAGATTGTCATGTACATATTATATTATAGCTCATGCTCTTTTACTGTACTCTGCTTATGGACTGAGTTAAGGCTTCGCATGACACGTGCTTTAAATCCGATACAGGGAAACTTGTTACTTGAAAACCGTTTAATTAATAGTTTTGTGTGGATTTCATTGGATTTTTATACTAACAAATGAAAACTGAATAAATTGAAGCACGTTTAAAAAGCTTAGAAGTACTCTCACGTTAATACCAGTCTGGTAAAAAATCGTTCTGGTTCTCATCACAAGCTACGAGTGGGTGTCGTAAGTCAATACAATAGAGAAATCAAAACCACTGGCAAGTACGCGCGAGATACAAATGCAGAGCGGGTTCGGCTCGTTTGTCCCGGATGTTTTGGGCCCAGGGTCAAACCGAGCCCAAGTATGGAATATAGGCTTCCCCCACCCCAATGACCTTGACCCAATGGTCGCAGGCCTTCTGGTCCCCCAACATCTGTCCCCAAGTAATTTTCCCCCAAAATTGAATATTTATACCATACTACGAATACGCCGGACACATCTAGCTGACATGAATCATTTCTTGCATTTTGAGGTCAAATGATGTTAATAAGCGGTAATTTTACTTTTTCACCTCAATGTGATTATTTCGAACACAAATGGAACTTTTAAAATGCGTAACGAGTTGAAATACACAAATCCAAATTTTAAGTGTAATTTCACCTCCTATATACTACACATATATTAAGAGTGCTTCGGTCATAAGCTGCTAAGCATACGTTTTTGCTGCAAAAAAGAAACAGGGCGTTTGCGTTATTTATGTTGGTTTACTTTCTATTATAAAATGGTTTAATTCAATTTATTTAGCCACCCACTCTTTGTCCCTCTCAAAACGTATCACATTTTTACATAAGTAGGGCGGGTAAGGTACAGTAAGGCGTTTGGAATACATAGCGACCATTTATGGTTCGTTTCATTATTATACAACTGAGACTGAAAACTGACACTGAAAACTTGGATTTGTGTGTATCAACTCGTAACGCATGTTAAAAGTTACATATATGTTCGGAATATTTATATTTGGTTTGAAAAGTAAAATTACTGCGTATTAGCCTAATTTGACATCAAAATTCAGTAAATGATTCATGTAAACGACTTGTGTCCTTTGTAACCTTAGAATGGTAAAAATACTCAAATCAGGGGTGAAAATTACTTGGGGACAGATTTTGGGGGACCAAAAGGCCTGGGACCATTGGATCAAGGTCATTGGGGTGGGGGAAGGCATTCTTCCATTGTTGGGCTCGGTTTGACCCTGGGCCCAAAACACTCGGGACATATGCGCCGAACCCCCTCAACGTGCATTCACTCTGTGCTTGTATCTCGTGCCTATTCTGATTTCTCTATTGTATTGACTTACGACACCCACTCGTAGCTTGTGGTTCTCATGAATGTAGACGATTTAATCAGTTCAGTGTTAATCTGGTTGAATATATTGAGAAAACATTTGCTGTGTTCTTCTCGAGAGTGGATGCTGAGATGAAGTCGTTAATGGAGCGAAAGGGTTAAAATTTAAGATTACTATACAGAGCTCAATGATGGAAAACTTGTTTACACTAAGCGTATGTTCGAATAGAACTGATCGTTTGACTTTCACTGGAAACTGTGCTACAACCACCATGATGAATATAACTCATTCACTCCAACAAACAGTGTCAAAAGAAGACGTAGATCTAGTCGTCGTATGGTCTCTTTTAATTACTAGAAAAGCCAGGCGAGAGGTTTATGTAACATTGAATCTCTTTTACGCACGACTTCCTAGTTCTGTTTATTTTCACTCACTGTGCAAGTGAGTTTCACTCACTTTCACTCTACTTTTACTCTTCGTTACTTGTAAGAAAATACTATGAACAAGACACTGTAGGAAGTGGAGGCTAACGGTAATGCGTTGCACTGTAGGAAGTTGGCGAAGCTAGTTAATACGAAATGACTAAGGTAGAATATTTAGTACCGTTCGGCATCAGAAAAGAAATTTTTGTCCCTAAAAGAAATTCCTACGACAAGGGCAAAAACTCAACGGGCAGTACTTGAAACAACACCTTAGAAACAGCATTTTTCGAATTTGGATAGTAACCGTGCACAATTTATGACGAAAATATGCATTTCATTTGGAGACAATTACGATAAATTTTTAGAGACCAAGTCCAAAGTTGTACGACGTGTGGATCGCTGTCAAATCTCCTTCAAATTTTGCATTTAAAATGCACGTGAAAAGGTTATTAACGATATTTCTTAAACTGGTCCTTAACCAAATATGTATATTATGTTAATGTTAATTATGTAGAGTATGCAGAACAGAGTGGATAGGGGTTTCATAACCTAAAGTTCTTATGACGCAAGCAATGGGTATATAACCAAATTAACCAGAAAACCATTCTGCGCAATGGAAATTACTACTCTTGACTATTACAACCTTGCTATAATGCTAATGAAAATATTTTTTGGGATTTATATGAAAAATCACTTATAGATGCGGATATTTTTGGTTCTTTCCATATTTACAACTTACTTTCAAACTCTGTCTCTGTAAATGGCATATAATCGGATATGAATGGATAAATTGATTTTGATGGTTCGTAGCGATGAATCTTTGCTGGTTATTTCGCAACAGGTACTCTCAAGGTTTTATGTAGTCCCTATATATAATTTCATTTCATTTGAGGTAAGCGCATAGTTCTTAGCGTGTATATATCTGGACACGATGGACGACTAATGCTTTCGATTGAAGATTGTTTATAATTACTCAAGCTAACAAGATTTTACTGGCTTTAAACTATGCATTAAAAATTTAAATATTTTAATGCTGGAAATAAGATATAATAGACGTAAATATAATATAATAGGTATTAATATGAATGTACAATTGTTCAACAATTTCAATTTTTGGACTCCTAGTATTCATTTAAAGGGTCATGTCCATATGTATTACTTTGAAAGAAAAAGATTCTGCGCCAAACGTGTATGCCTTCCACACTAACTTCCACACTAAAAAACGTTATGATAGATAAATGTATAGAAAAAATGTAGGAGTTTTTTGGTAAAGGTACAATGTTGAATTGAATAGATCCCTGAGGACTGTTGTATTGATTACAGTTCTGACTGGTTAGTCGGGTTTATATCTTTGATTGTAAGCAGTTTACTGCTTTTGCTTTAGGGTATGACAATCAAAATTAATCTTATTCTGAATACCTGTAAATACTTCATTTATGCAAGTAAAGATCCAAAGTAAAATACAAAGAGGTTAATTCAAACTTGAAACTTCAATTCATCGCATATTGATTGTCGCCAAGTTTGATAAAAGAATTCTGATTGGTATTGGAAGGCAATTTTCTAGTGGCGCAGTTGTACGTAACTATTGAATTGAAAGGCAGATTAATCAATAATCGTTTAAAAGTGAAATGTGTTTTGGTGAAAACAACTTGAAAAGGATATTACCGGTTGGATAACTTATTTGTTTTTCTACACATGCAAAAGCTACGCAAGAGTATTTACCGTGCCTTATACTTTTACTCCAGGCCAATGAGCAAATATATTAAGTATTGATATTCGGTTCAATTTCAGTCATTAAATGAGCTTCTATTCAAACTGTCCATTCTGCTTTCACCAAACTAAGAAGCATTTGTACCTTAGCAGGTTTGGACCTACACGATTTTTAATATCCTTTAAATCCGCGTAGACATTGCGAAATAAAGTTGTACTGTTGTAGGATTCTAGCTTAAATCAAACGGATTACTTCGGTAGCGTACTGATTAAATGCGATTGTTTCACAAATAGCTCTGAAATTGCTAACGCGGACAGCACAAAAAACTAATAAGCCAGTATTACATAATATAATATACTCCAGTCCCTTTAGCTCCTCGGACATTTCTGGAAAGATAATTTGGTTACGAAAACAGTATTTCTTGAGTTATTTATTCTGTAAACCACATTATGGCGTTTATTCATCAAGCAAAGCAGCACACGTATAATCGGAAAGCATGAATATCCTACTTAATTTCGTGATGTTGTCTGCAGCGAAGGCATATATCGTGGAATTTAACCAGACAATCTACTCATATTGTGAAATCGTCCTTTTTCGGGCAGGCTTTGAAGAAACCAAGTCGATATCTCTTTTGAACGAAGGTTTTTCGGAAACCATACAACACCATTCCAAAAACCCGTTTTTGGTTTCCATAGTAACCAACTCGAACTTCACCATGCTGGAAATGGGCAACGAACTTAATAAGTGGGAATCAAGGACAAGCAACTCTATAAACGAAAGTTTTTCAAGATTTTTCCACCGAAAGTACTCTACGAGTGACGTCAGAAGATGTTCCCTCACCTTGACAACTGTCCTATATTTGATGATTAATGATCCAAGGGCAACAATTTTCGATAGCCATTTTCCACTTTACTGGGGTCTCTGGTTGTCGGAATCCATCCAAAATGTCCTGGGACTGATCAATTTCTCATTGGCTCACGTTATTTTTGCCACTGCGTCTGTCAATCAGCTAGCAAGGCTGAACACGCCCCGTCACAGAATCGATTCCACGAGAATGGTGCCCTTTCCGACGTTCGTATTCGGCATTGATGATTCGGGAAATTTGAATTCGGCTATGTTTCTATGTACAAACAGCTGTTTCTATTTCCATAAAACATACCTAGAGTACTCAGTGTTCGTCGGCCCTGTTGATAGATTAATGCGAAGGCTTCAAATTCCATACGAAGATCCAATTATGCTGCAACATAAATGGCCAGGGGAACCACGAGTTTGCCCCTATGAGGGCAGAGCGGAATACAAACCTATCAATAACCTCTGTTTTACTGATTCGAGCTTTTCACTTAAACAACTCAGCTACTTGTATAATTTTACTCTTGTGGTTGGATCAACAGACAAAGACCGAGTTGCTTCCCGTGGTGGGATATTTGAGGCAATAATTTCAACCACTGAATTTCCAGCCAGTGGCTACTTTCCATTTGTGAATCTTGTTAGTGGGAGGTATTTGATACATAAAGAGAGCGCCTTCCGACCTGTCTATTGTACTGATCTTATGCAAATCTCAACTGTGAATATGGTTGGTGTTTTGTTTCAAAGTTTAGATATATGGACTTGGTTAGCGTTATCTGCAGCGTTATTCTTTGTTTACTTCTACCTTAGAGTACTGCCTAATCATAAGTCTGCCGCAGATTCAGCATTTGAGGTTATTCAAATGATACTCCAGAGAACTTTTCGAACAAGGGGTATTTTACAGTTGTCTGTCCTCACAGGTTGCTTCTTCATAGAGTTCATCTATCTCTCTGGAACAACAGAATCCATCATTGTCCCAAGAGAGGCAAAAACATTTTCAAACCTATGGGAAACATTGAAAACAGGACATAAACTGTATTTCGGAAATAAAAGGTTCGGTCAAACATTGATTGCAAAATTCACTAGTGCATGGAACTCAGTAATTTTCCCAGAACTTAAAAAAGAAGGGTTTCAAGGCCTTCTGAGTGATATCGAATCGTTTTGGGCAAAGGATATTTATGAGAATGAGAATAGCACCAAGCAAGATATTGACCGTATCTCAGCACTTATTTACAAGGCACAAAATCTAGTGACACTTGCAGAAACCGACTCTACCTCACATTTCAATCCCATAGTTGAAGGTATCTATGGAATCGTCTCTAGAGCTACTTCCTTCTCCAAGCGAAGCTGTTTTGTTGTTGATAAGATATACAAGAGATCTGCCCAGTTTTACTTTATATACTCCATCCGGAGTCACGATTTATATATCAAGCTCTCGTACATACTACATGAGAGTGGGGTGGGCAAACGCTGGTTATTAATCATGGAAGATTTTCGTCAGAGATACATTCCACGGCTATATAACCCTCCTCTTGCCCAAATGCAGCTAAACGATATAAGAACACTGGCAATATTTGGATTACTTTCTCTTGGACTAATATTATCGATTATTGCTTGTGTAGTAGAGTGTCGCCCTCGTAACGTTTGGCAGACGTTAATGGAAAAGCTGGTAAACATACTGCGTTTTGTGAAGACATGTTATGTAAAGTCACTACTATTTTGGAAGAGGGCAAACAAAATACATAAGTTATAACAGCATTGCCACGGAAAAATCTCGGTTGGTTTGGGCAACATTCGGTTGGCCCTTTAGTCGTTTATTCCCTCGTCAAAATAATACCAACATTTTCTCACCCATTTAATTACATACATAGGTGCAAGATTCATGTCATATATTGTGCAATACAAGTCGTTATGCTTTTAATGTATATACCCAAATCATCTTATATTATGTATCATACCAAACTCGATATCACTTAAATCCATCATTACATGTATAAGTGCTACGATTGCTATATTTAGGAGAGGTTGAGATGCCTTGGTTTAGATTAAGAAATATGTGCTACGCATTTTTATTTTTTGATTGTTTTCATATCAAGATTATGTCTACGAAGTCGGCGACTAATACTATTGGTGCTAAAAGCACCTGGTTGAATTTTAGTAATTTTAAAGAAACATTTAATGATTTCAATACTAAATATTTGCAGATGAGTTAGTTCCACATGTAAATCACTAAAATCCCACACTTGCGAACATTTTATCCAGTATTCTTATGAACCAACAGCAATAACCGTCATTACACGGATTATTGCTCATATATAGAGGTAGTAGATGCCTTTTCTTTTCACCACTAATATTTCTTTAAATAATTATCATTGCGAGCTAAATGTTAATATGTATTGAAATTGAAACATTTTGTACTTGACCAATTCTGTAATCATTGGTCACAAAAAAATAATTAAGTGAAAAATATGGGATACAGAGTAGAGCAATACGACTATAAAATTGAATTAATTAATAATATATTTTCATTTTAGCAATATATTTATTTAAGGTACAATACACGAGTAAAGGTAAAACCTACACAGGTAAACATGTTGCCATTAGAAAAATAAATCACCCGATAAAGGCACCTATGAAAAACTACAGACGAGTTGATGGTGGATATTAATTGATAATACTTTTCATACCGAATGTAGCTGGGTGAGTAACTAAAGTGCACGTAAAATCTGGGAATATATAGTCGCTAATAGTTTTAATCATACAATCAGCAAGCGTCGCAAAAAGCCTAGAAATCAACTGTAGCTATAGCTCGTTTCGTGAAATCATTATATTTTGCGCAGGTTTTGATGTGAATAAAACTCTGAGCCAATAAAAGCCGAGTGTTTTCCGAAACAATAGAACGCTATTATTTCTAAATTCTAAAATCTTTGATACACCATCTCGAACACAAAAGCAGCTACCGCTATCCCTATAAGACCAAAGAAAGTTACAACTACTACCCAAAACCTTTTCAGGTCGATGTCCGCTTCTCCGTAAGATAGTACGCGGACCTTTTGTTTAAGATGTCTTCCTTTACTGGATATGTTCAGAAATCGGAGGTAGGAAATGTTCGCAAATTCATCCCAAACATGGGGGAGTCCACTTTCTAAAATTGCTCTCGCTGTCTGCATAAGCCAAACACGGTTTGCGGTATACATCTCCCACAAATCCATATGATTATGAATCGATTGAGGTATTCGCTTGCAGGTTGCTTTCTTTTTAGACTTTCTAACAACTTGGCTGCGTTCAAGTTGATGTTCAACCCGAGCGAAATGTATTTTGTAGTCAGTATCAAACGCCAAAGTCAATAGCTTTATGGAACCGTTGAAAGAATTCATAGACTCAATGAAACCACTGATTTGTTCTTTTTCAGTGTTCATGTAACTCTCATTAATTTTGTGGAGATATTTCAAATTCCAGAAATCCCAGTGAAAGAAATCATAAAAGGGTGTATTCGCATATAGG
>JAAXOA010002309.1:0-13471 GCA_036561885.1 Salina celebensis | reverse complement strand
AAAGGTTGCCTCCGATCGTCTTCACACTAAATATCCGATGAAACGAATTAAATAATTTGAGTTTGAATACAAATACAATGTGAGGACGGCAAAAATCTTCAAAATATTGTCATTCTCACTCATTCATTAGAAACTTTACTGGACCTGTAATGAAATACATGTATTAACCATGTTTACCTTAAAAGCCTACCTTATATATTTCGGGGTTTTCTAATGCTTTCTTATCAAAATTAAAGTGTCGAGTAGTAATTACCGAATACTATGGTGAACTAAACCAAGCCGATTTAGCATGCCTGTTTTAAATTTTAATTTAAGACACATAAGGTTTAGTTTTAACATCAGAGCAAGACTATTCATAAATCTGCTTAGCGGACGGGATTTTGCATATTGATCGGAAGAATACGTAGAAATTAAAAAAGATTTTTGCCGTTCTCGCATTGTATTTGTATTCAAACTCAAATTATTTAATTCGTTTCATCGGATATTTAGTGTGAAGACGATCGGAGGCAACCTTTTGCCACTTGGTTTTTGCCAATGTTTTCTTCGTAGCTAATATAACATAAAACCTATGCGTTTATCAAAACCTTCAAACACAATTAAAAAACCACCCCTTCCCATTACCTTCAATTCCAAAAATAATAATTTATTTTAATTAAATTACGTAATAAAAAAAAACAATTGTACTTGTACAAACCATCAGTAAAACAATATAAACCCTTAAAAAATAATTAAAAATAACTTCAGTCTGTAGTATAAACGAGTACACGGAGTCTTCTGAGTATCTCGTGACTAATCTTGCTCGTAACGTTTGAAATGAGACAGACGCAAGTAAGTCCAGAAAACAAAAGATTCACGATCACGACAATCAGAGTGTTTTCAATCCAGTCGATCTTTCCTGCGTATGTGCCTAGCAGGTCAAAGTTCGTCAGGCCTACAACAACAGAAATAACAGAGTTATTAGTATATGGGCATAGTCATGAGAATTTAAAGCGTTAGTTTGCATGTAAAGTTACCGAGTATCCGCATAAAAACGGGCAACGCAGACGAAAGAACTAACGCTATAGCGCAGTTGTATATAACGTGTGATATGGGCGTGGCGTTGACAAGCGGCCTGATCCCTGACACGTAAGGCAGGCTGTAGAGCCCTATAAAACACGTGCTGATCAAGTACGCGACTAGAATTATCTCAAAGATTGCTCCGCACGGGCCTAGGAAACTCAGGCTCGAACGGCCTAGTGGGAGTGTCTATAATTTGGGAGAACTATAATTAGAATTGATTCAAAATACGTTAATTAGTTAATTGTAATATACCTCCTTGGCGACGAGCTCTAGACTAATGTCCCTGAACCCGGTGATGATCTTGAACGCGTTGATCACTACGATGAACACGGTCAGGCCAGTTACGGCCAGTACGCAGATGAACAGGCCGGGATACAGCACGTTACGCTTCCAAGGGGGCGTTGACCTTAACGATTCTATACGAAACAGTGTGTTCAAAATAAATGAGCATGAATAAGCATGTCAATGTACCTTTGAAAATGCACTTCGACTTACCCAGCCGGTCGACGACAGCCTTCATGCGGTCAATTTCCTTGTCCAAGTCCTCATTTTTCTTGTGCTTCCGCTGAAATATGGTTCCATGGGAGGGTGCTCCAGACGCCTGTGCGTTCTTTAGGTTCTCGTACTCGAGCTCTGCAATCTNACGCCTGTGCGTTCTTTAGGTTCTCGTACTCGAGCTCTGCAATCTTGTGCTCGTGCTCCAGGTTCCTCATGAACTCGGGAACGAATATAAAGTTATCGCTTAGCAGGGTGAACAGGCGAGACAGGCCAAGGGGGGTGATCACTACAAAACAACACAATTATTACTGTCATTTATAAACTTGTAATCTTACCTATTAATTAATTAACTCACGAGTGAATACGAGCACGCCCCCAAAACTAACAACAGAGTAAATGAACGGAAGCTGGTTAATGTGGAAATAAAGACTGGTCCCGCGAGTGGCAAAGAACGAGTTCGTTACAACACTGATGCCCCACATAATCGACATAATTAACGCCAACACCACCACAGTTTCTTGGACCTTGCTCATCACGCCCTGCAAAAAGTATTTCAAAAATTAATCAGTCCATATTCCAACAAAATCACAATTATTAAACAGTTAAAGATTTTACCCGCTTCTTGCCAGAGAACCCCTCAGCCTCGATAAACAAGTGTGCAAAAGGAAGTAGTAGAAATAGACCAAAGTTTGAAAACAAAAAGACGAGGTTCCATAGCCCCTGGATGAGCATTCCGTTAAGCCACTCCAGGTTCGAGTTTGTCGGGTGGATCAAGAGTACCTCGTTCGAGACTATCGAGATTGGGAGGAGTAGAGTAGCTCCGATGCTTATCGAGAGCGTTACTGTGCACACCCAGGAGCTGCAAATTTGATATACAAAAGAATCAGGTGCCTGTAACAAAAATTCAGTTATTAAATTAAAATTTTACCATATTCTCTTAACAACAGACTCATCGTCATCGTCAGGCTCCTGTTTTCGTGCTGGAGCAACAAAATTGTGTGTCGACGGCCTGTGTACTGATGGCGACCGCTTCCTAACGTTTGGCGTCAGGAACTCTACCACAGCGCTGCTCACGCATATTAGCGTCAGGAAAAATAACAGAAATATCTAAAACAAAATAGCTCCAATTAAAATCTCAAATACTTTTAATTGCAAGTTTAAATTATTTAAATTTGATCTCACAATATTCTCCCTGACAGAGTTTGTGAAACTGTTGCTGGAGAGTGTCGTCCTCATCTTGGACGGGGGGAGTGCCTCCCGAACCTCCTCCCATTATCACTCCATCGTGCGACGAGCCGTTGTGGTCACTGTACACCGAACTGTTTGTGCCCATCGCATCTTTTTAACTTACTTGTATCGTATGATTATGTGTTTGTAAACAAAATTACTTATCAATCAGGTTCCCTTTAAAAACTGTTTACATCTAAATTGTTTACAATAGTAAATTTTCTGTTTACTTTTTTGAAACATACAGTTCCCGGGAGAAGCAGGGGCACACTGAGAAAACTCAATGTCTGAATATAAATGTTGTTCAGGTTCGGGGAGAAACGAGACTCATTACAAACAATATCGCTTTACATTTTTACATGAAAACATAAATTTTAACAACTTTTTCCGTAAAAAGAACAAGAGACTCGTGTAAAATATAAAATAACCATGTCGTTCGGTTATGTGCGATGATTCGTGTCGACAGCCAGGTGGTGTAACGGGCCGCTGTGTAAACTAAACGGTTTAACAAAGCGTACATTTTCAAAATAACATGCGTCCCCCGATTGTAAACAAACTCAAAAGAAATTAGCATAATTGTGGATCCCGGAATTTATATATTTACGATCTTCTTGGAAGTCGTAATAATATTTAATAATTTCCCTGGAAGCTGACCGCCGCTTTTCGTCGGCTATAGACAATAGAACCACGACTTTTCTCGTGAATGAAATTTTCTTTTTTTTCGCGGTGTCATGGTAGTTGACGAGTAAAAAAAAATCAGAACAACGGTGGATTTTATTTTTTGCAGGTGCACGACGCAATCACACCTGCAACGTAAATGAATCGTAACAAGCACCTGCACGACAAACAGTCTTTGACAACTCTGTCTCTCAGTCTCAGAGATTTTCCGGGGCGACTTGAGACGCTTGCGAGTAAAAATGTAGAGATGTTGTTGATGTAGAGTTTATTCCACGTTGAGACGCTGTGGAGAAAGGAGGTTTTTTGTTTGTTGTGTGTGTGTGTGTGTGTAGAGTGAAAGCCGGGGAAGAACATAATAATCTGGTGAGTAACAATTATTTATTATAGCCCCCCACCCCGAATAATAATTTTGAATATTTTCCCCCCGCACCTCTCTGTTAGGTTTATTATTATTAATACTCGTTAATTTGCATAATATAGTAAAATATAATGTATTTGTGCATTAGCAGTAAAAAGTAGTGTTTGTGAGTTTATTTTTATCGGGTATTTGTCCCCTTTCTCTCTCTCTCTCTTCGCTCTCATCATCGCTCTCCGCGTCTTATGCAAACTTTTCTCCGTTTTAAAATTGTCTCGATGTTTTGTGATCGTGTGGATGTGTGAGTGTGTTGTTGCTTCCCCCTTTTTTTTTACAGAGATGCTGACTCCGTGTGTGCATATTCTTAATTAATAATCGATAAAATATTCCCAGGCCTTTTTTTTTTTATACGATGATGCGTCATCATACTAGTAACTTGGAACTTTGCATATATATCCTTTAATTGTTTATGTTTTTATATGTTTAAAGCGTGGGCTTTATATAGGGTTTTTTAAAAAGAACACTATGCTTTAGCGTGCATTTATATTAATTTTAGTATGTTTTGTATACGAAATTGTCAAACGGAAAGATGATGTTTTGAGAGTTTGAGAGTTTGCTGTGCGAATTCCGTACATGGTAAATCATGTACATACATGTAACATGTAAGCACGCGAGCCTTAAGTCCATATGATGAGACGTAGGAAGTCGGATTATAGTCCGGGGTAAGTATAGCGGGAGAAAATGGCTTTTAATAGATATTATAATACTTAAGGACGAGTAGAGAGATCATTTAACATGAGGCTTGAAATTTTGGAACCGGATATAGGCTCCTGGCTTCTATCTTGTGTTAAAACGGAACGCATGGATTTGAATATCGTTCTTTAATCAATTACTATAAAGCATTTAGGTACCGTAAGCAACACCAGGCTATAATTGAAAGTTTTACGGTATCAAGTTTTTCTACTGAGTTTTTTTTTTTAAAATCATAGTACACATTGAGTTGTTATCAAAAACTTATGTTTAATTGAAACCATAAACAACACCAGGCTGTAATTGAACGTTTTGAGGTACAAACTTTTTCAGTTGAACTTCTTTTAAAAAATTGAATATTATCGGTTCAAATCATAGAATTTCTAACAATCCAAGATTTCATAAAATAATTCAAAAATATTCTGTTTACACACATAGCACTGCTTCCTTCCAACATTACGTTTGCAAACAGCATCCCGTACAAATCGTACAAATTTCTGGTGCTTATTTAATTCATTAATTATACAGAAAAAAATTATTATAAAAGAAAATGTCGACCATTCTGAAACTCTTAAAATTTCTGTATACATCCGGGACACGCTGTATATATCATAACGATTAAAGTTATGTAATATTTAAGCATTATCGTTAGTAAAATATGAAGTCATTTTAAAAAAAGTAGGAAAAGCAGAGACAGTGTTGTTATCGATTAATTTATCCCCCCTCGGTTTTAAAAACAGTTTTTTAGTATTGAGTAAAATAAAACCCACACTCACGTATGAATACACGCGTAGTAGTGAAAACTTTTCTCCTGCGTTGTCTCGGAGAAAAGAGATGATGAGGGGAGCGAGAAAAAGGGTTGTCATGGAGATGACTCGCGAGATGTGTTTCGAAAAAAAAAAATCTACATATATAAAAGTGTGCTTTTAAAAGGCGAGCATTTTCTCGTGCATATAATTAGTGCATCAATAATGTGTGCTGGGAATGCGTGTGGAGAAGGGGGAAAAATATATACACACTCCACACAGAAAATAGTTCAGACAAAAAAAAAACACACAACAACAGCACAAAAAAAAAACAAAATGGAAGAGGTTTTTTCTCTGGTTTTCAAATGCGTTTTTTGAAAACCGTTGGTTATAATTATGATTTTGTAAAAGCGTCTTTTTATTTTTGCACGGCAAACCGTGAATCATGAAAAATCATGACAGATCGATGGGTCTTTGAGAAAAAATATGACGGGTTTTTGAACTAGATAAGCATCTAATAATATGTATTCGTGATTACGATGTTTAATTACTCGGACCTTTTGTGACTGGATAGAGATTTAGAGAGAGAAAAATTTTGACTTCAAAGCGTGAGCTTTTGCGTGATATTTTTTTATAAACATTGGAAAGTTTTGAAAAAAAAGAGGAATTGATGATCTAGATATATGATATATCATGTAATCATGATTTCCGAGTGAGATATCTGCATAGAGCCGCTTATCACGAGTGACACGACTGTCGTGAAATTTGCATTGAGTAACGGGAACAAAATTTAGATTTTCGACTTCCTTTCGCGAAAAAAGGGTGGATTTGTGCTGTAAAGGGTTTGTCTCACCTGGTACTAGAGAAACCGGGCAGTGCTGGTCAGTGATGCTAGTAGATGACAGACTGGAAAGTTTAGAACAAGGGTGGTCGGGGTTTAGATATTGGACTGTGTGGAGTAGAGAGCAAGAAGAAGTATCTGGATTTGAAGGGAAATATATATATAAGAGTAAGAAACAAAGTTACTATAGACCGGGCTATAAAAAGATTTAGTACGGTAATCAATCACAATGTTGATTTGACTTACAATTTTAAAAGAGTAAATTATTTATTAAGTTTTTTTGGAATTAGACGCGGACTCAGATAAGGTGTTTTACGGTTGGCATTGTTCAAGTGTTGAAGTAAAATTTCAAAAATTGAAGTTAGGATTTAGAATATGAATGTTTTATTGTATAGAATAGGCCGGGTTATAGAATAATTTAGTACGGTAATCACAAAGTTTGATCAGATTGAAGAGTCTGATCAGTCTGGTTTAGAACAAGGGTGGTCGGGGTTTAGATATTGGACTGTGGAGTAGAGAGGAAGAGGAAGTATCTTGGATATGGAAGGAAATATATATATGTAAGAGTAAAAAACAAAGTTACTATAGACCGGGCTACAAAAGGATTTAGTACGGTAATCAATCAAAATGTTGAGTTGACTTACAATTTTAAAAGAGTATATTAAGGTTTTTTTCGGAATTGGACGCGGACTTTGATAAGGTGTTTTACAATTGGCATTGTTTCAAGTGTCAGTGAAATTTCAAAAATTCTTGTAGGTTCAAACTGTGATGTGGTGGAGGAAGTTTAGTGTATGAGTATCAGATAGAATCATAGAATAGAATCATAGATATTAGATTGTGTAGAATAGGCCGGGTTATAGAATAAATTAGTACGGTAATCACAAATTGAATAATAATCTAATTGATACGTTCGTAATCAACTGATTGAAAAGTGTAATATGTTAGATTTAGTACGGTAGTAACCAATCACAATGTTGATTCGACTAAAAATTAAGGAAGAGTAAATTATTTACTATGTTTTGTACGAATTATACGCGAACTTGGAATAGGCGTTTGAAGGTTTGGCATTGTTCAGGTACTGGAAAATTTCAAACTCTTATAGGTTTGTTTGTTCAAAATGTAGTGTAGAGATTTTAGAATAAGATGTTGATTCCTTTGGGTTTCAAAATTTGGTAGTATGGACTATAGAAAGATTTAGTACGGTAGTCACAAACGAAATTAACTAGTTCTAAGATTATCGACTTGTCTAAAGGAAGATTTAATACGGCCACGAAATTATAGTACCCCAATCCTTAAAGTCGAATTTAACCCCGAAAATGACCATTTAATCAAGTTTCAATCAATCAGATTTTTACCATAAGCCTTACAACAATAAGCATTGTTTAGAACCCCAATTAACTGAGGCACTACTTAGAAATATGACCTTTTCCATACCCGTTCCGCATGAAATCACAATTCTACCACGTCTGACGCTATTTCAGGAAAAATACTGAACCAATTTAAAAAGTTAAGCTTCAAGCTTCACCGTTAAACTTCATCATCGAGATGATGGAGTCATATTTTAATTACAGTTAGCCCTTGGAGGAACTAAAAATGTAGTAGTTTGTGTAGATACTAATTGACATTATATGCCATCTATAGAGATATGAGGGTTTAAACTTGAATCTGAGGGTCATACAAAGGGTCATACGTATGGTCTTAACTATAAACGAGTACATTTGAGTTTGGTTACGAGAAAACTCGGACCACGACTAGGTATCTTACGGTTTAAACAGCACCGACAATTGTCTTATGAACCGACAAACTCTTATTGGTTTGTTTCTTAAAAATGTAGGTTGAGGGAGCTTTGGATCTCAAAATTTGCTATCTAAGCTATAGAAAGATTTAGTACGGTACTTAGTATTTAGTAAGATTTAGTCAATTAAGATAATTTTTTATTAGGAAATTTCGATGCAAGTTTCAATCAATCAGATTTTTAACATAAGCCTTACAACAATAAGGAGTATATAGAACCCCAATTAACTAAGACATTACTTGGGACCTTTTCAACACCCGTTCCACATGAAATCGCAATTCTACCACTTTTGAGTATATTTCCAGAAAAATACTCGCCCAATTTAAAAAGTTAAACTACTCAAGCTTCACCGTTAAACTTCATCCTCGAGATCATTGAGTCAAATTTAAATTACAGTTAACCCTTGGAGGAACTGAAAATGGAGTAGTTTGGCGTAGGACATTTTAGGCCATCTTTAACTATTAAAAACTTTGGTTACGAGAAAACGCGGATCACAACTAGGTATCTTACAGTTTAAACAGTACCGACAATTGTCATGAATCAGAAGTTTTGACCAGATGTGTACAATATTGACCAGACCATAGAAAGAGTAAATACGTTACTCACGTGTGAATTAGAAAGATTTCTAGTACCAAGTTTTTCAGGTGTATAAAGCTTTAAGATCAAGTAAAAACTCCCAAAAAACAAAAAAAATCAAGTTTGGCATGTAAAGAGTCTTCTTGATATATAGCGGACTGGTCAAGTGATCGGGGCAAGCGGCGACTCTACAAAACAAACCCAATATAGTATTAAACTCTCGTTCACTTCTCAGCTCCATTGACAAACATCCGTTTTAGAGATCAAGAGCAAAACTGTGGAGTGGAGAGAATATCAGTCTTGAGATCACGAAAATATATTCGTGGTTATTTTAAACTATCCAGTTTCAGTGGTCCATTTAATTAAAATTTCAATATATAAATATTTCAATTTTTAAATGCTTTTTAAACACAATTTTTTGCATTATGCACACCTTCCAATTTGTTACGTAATAAATATCCTCGCTTCCCATAAGCACCACGATTTCTCAAACAAGCAAATATTTCCATTGAATACCTTTCAAAGTAAGACTACACACAACACCATCTAACATCCGCGGGGCGTATTGAGACAAACGCAAAACTAAAAAACTTTCTTTCTCTCTTTACACAGCACTACTCTACACTTGACTGTCTTCACTTTTCCGTTGACCCCCCGACCTCAAACGACCCCACAACTCTAACAACCCTTCAAAGATGTGCTCCCCACATCCCTCACCCCAAACGATGCATCTCAACAACGTTTCCCAAGGTTCCGACATAAGCTCATATCTGTTATCAGAGTACGAGCACGCGTTCATATCCGACGTCCTACTCCGGTGCGAGGACAAGGTCTTCAAGGCACACCGCGTCGTCCTCTCGCACCACAGCGTCTTTTTCAAAACTATTTTCGAGTCACTCGCCGCATCTGATTATGACGTTACACTCGAAGGCTTTCGTGCTCATCACGTTCACGCATGTCTCGAGTTCATGTACACGGGGTGCATCGGGGACAAGGGTCGGGGGGTCGACGCCATCACTGACGTCGCTGAGGCTCTACAGGTCAGTAATTAATGTTTTATTTTCATAAGTCTTCAGGTCATAATTAAAAACTCCCATGTAATAGATAACATCACTACTGGAAGCCCTGGTTCAAACAAAACCTCCAGAACACGATGATTCCCCAATAAGCAACAAACAAGACCCAGAAGACACGGTGTTTTATTCAGACGAAGAAGACGACCTAGAGTACGCCCAGAAGCGCTCCACAGACGAAAACTCGACAACGTCAAACAAGAGGAAGCAAGCCCGCCCCCAGAAGCACGCCCCTACCCCAGAACATTCCCGCTCCAACACCCCAGATTTCGATATATCAGAAGAGGATGACGACGAGTTCGAGAACGACGTTTACGAAGACCACGTCTCAAACACTGGATCACACGAGGAAGTGTACGAGGAAACTAAAGAGCCAAAAACACAGTCGGTTCATCAGTCACCGGTTCCTAGGTTACCAGACCCAGGGCCGCCCCCACAATACATGGTATTCAAGCACATGATCGATAGTGGGCCGAGCAACGGAAACCCTGTTACTGGGTTGCCAGGTACTTTGCCGTTTTTTCCTCACCACCACGCACAGGCGGCCGCAGCGGCGGCAGCAGCAGCTGCTGCTGCAGCTAACAAGAAATTCGGGTGTCACAAGCTTTGGGGTAAGATGATACAAAAGCACAATACTCAAGGATTCCCTCAGCCACCTGGGTCACGGGCACAGCACAGTGCGCCTAGGGGCGGCCCGCCTCGAGCTTGGAGCAACCAGGATCTTACTGAGGCGCTTCACAATGTTTGGAACAAGAAAATGACTACTAGTCAGGTTAGTAAATACACGCATTTGTTTGTTTTTCAATTCATTACTAGATCAAGTCTGGTTGACTTGATTCACTCATTCATCTGAGAATTTTAATTAATTTGTATAAACAAAAGCCCCGCATAACAAGATTTTATTACTTCTGCCCAGTTGACCGCAAAGAGTTATCCATCGAACCGCGAAATATGCAATTAATAATAAACCCCGCATTCCATTAATCGGTCTATTCAAAAATGTTTATTTTTTAACAGGCGTCCCGCATCTTTGGCATTCCATACAACTCCCTTCTCATGTACGTCAGAGGTGAGTACTACACTAAATACACAAAACACATCATTTCATACAATGAAACAAAATTCTATTTAAACCCCTTACTATAATTAAGGAAAATACGGCAAGTCCCTAAAACTGGATCTACTAAAAAAGGGCCTGGACCTCGCACTCCTAGAAAAGCAGAAAAAGTCCTGCTTATCATCATCCCCCGCTACTTCAAACGTAGTAGAGTGGATGCACAAGAACCTAGACGGGCAGAATACCCAACAACCCCCGCCCGGCGTCCATCGCTTCTTTCCCTCACCACAACCCATTCCAACATAAACCAGAAAACAACAGAAACAATTCTCAAATGCAATAAGACAAAAAAGTAATAATTTAATAGTGTAATGTTCATAATTTTTATCTACCTCAACGTTTATTGGGGAAAACGGACGTCCGCGAGAACGCATCTACCTCAGTAACTTTGTTCTGATGCGGCGTCCCGCCCCCGAAAACGTATCTCAACGAAATCTACCTCAGCAACATTGTAATAACCGAATGTATACGAATTCAAGTGGCTAATTCATAATAATAATTATATACTTAATAGTATTTTTTCGGGACAAAATATTTCGGGTATAAAGTATTAATAATGTTTTTTGTAGTCTGTGATTTTATGTTTGGTAATAAAAAACATCATTCCTTTTCGTATTTAAAAGAGATTTTCTTTTTATTGAGACCTTATTGGGGATTTCTATTATCGTCTATTACACAACTATACAGGTAAAATAAATTTTTTACTGCATATTTTTGAGATGAGGATTTTGTAAACAACATTGTAAAAGTACCGTGGACCCTTGGGTGCTCAAAATATCACATACACATACGTACGTGTAAATTCATTTGACATGTGTGGAGATTTACGACTTTGTTTGTCCAGGTTTTGTTCTGTGTACCTGAGATTTTTATTGCACACATTGTTACGGATTTGGATATTTTTGTGAGAAAATTCATCTTTTCTCAAATTGAAACACACGTGTGTGAAGGACATTTATGGTCATGAGATAATAACATGACAAAGAAGACAGAAAATACGCATAATTTTTAGGAGAGCTTTAAATAACGCAATCCTTCGATATATCGTTAGGGAATACAAAAGCTTTAATTACAGGAAATGGACTAAATCTGGTATTGGACAACTTCAAATAAGACTTGAAACACATGTAAACCGGAAACAGTACCAGATTCCCCTCGTGAAATCCAACTCATTGACCACTACTTTCCACAAGCGAGCTTCAATCTTTGTATGCCAAAGCGTCCATAATTTCTCTTTGTTGCACACACGTTTGCGTTAATGTCGCACAACACCCCACATCTGACCCCGCGAAGCAACATTGAAAGTATATCAACACGTGAAGAACAGCAGACAACAACAAACTCCGAAAAACACACGCTTTTAAAAGTTTTTATCAAAATTAAAAGTTTATTTTTTTAAAAAAATGTCGTTTTTCATTCGTAAGCGTGGAGGAGGGCATTCAAACCCGTCCAGTGGCAAGCTGACAGACCGCGCAGGGGGAGGGAACAAACGGAAGTACCCGACTGGTGGAAATGCATCGAGGGGCAGACAATCAAGACCTCGAGGGGGAAAGTACCCAAAACAAGACAGGAGAGGTAAACTAACTAATCAAATTTGATCATTTAGACGATAAATACCCTCATCATTTGACAAAAGACAAATAAAATAAAACTCTTTTTTTATAATCCACAGCCCCACGTGAAGATATTCCAAAGCGCCCAGGCGGCGACGACGAGATTACTAGCGAAAGCGAAGACGAAGAGGAAACGGAAGTAAATCAAATCGAAGATTTGGAGTCGGACCACTCTGAAACAGAGCAGGAGGCTCGGATCCGGATTGCCAAGGAGCAGATCGCAGAGCTGAAGAAGAAACTGAAGACTGACGACGAGAATGCCGTTAGCGAGCTGCTTCGCGACAACGCTCTCGAGGAGCATGGCAAGGTCCTTAGGAAAGTCGCCGTTCATCTAGAAGGGAAGGAGCTCCATGTTCAAACAATCCTCAGTGGGAAGGTCATTAAGACGTGAGTACAACATTCAACCCAACGAATTTCAAATATTAAATTAACATTAGTATTTTCACCCAGCAGCCCTGTGACAAGCGTCGTCTGTTCCAACAACCTCGTCTATTGCAGCACAAAGTCTGGAGTGATTGTAAGACTCAACCGGAAGTCGAGTATTCCCCGCCAATCAACGAATTTGAAAACAAGAATAAACTGCATAGCAGTGAAGGACCAAATTCTAGCAGCGTCAACCCCAAAATCAATTTTACTCCTAGACTCGAGCACCTTAAATCTCCTACATACGTACGCAAACTCGAGGGACTCGAGTATACTGTGTATAAATAACGACACGTTGTTCTCAACACACAAGGACAGGACCGTCAAGTTGTGGAGTTTGAAAGAGCGAGCTTACGTGGAGTCTCTGTTCGGGCACCAGGACGTCCCTACTTCAGTTACTTGTCACGAGAGCTCGATTGTCAGTGCTGGAGGGTTCGATGGGAGTTTGAGGTACTGGAAGCTCGAGACTGATAGTCAGCTTGTTTACAACTTTAACGAGATTGTAGAGGTCGTTGGGATGCTGAACGAGAGGTTCTTTGTCGCTGGAGGGATCAACGGGACTCTGGGGCTGTTCAGCACTGGGAGAAAAAAACCTTTGAGTTTCGTTTCAAACTCTCATGGAACACGCAACGGGGTGGCTAATTGGGTTACTTGTGTTGGTGGGTGTGGGGATATGCTTGTCAGTGGGAGCGATACTGGGGTAATTAAAATATGGAAGGT
>JAAXOA010002308.1:0-13475 GCA_036561885.1 Salina celebensis | reverse complement strand
TCACGTGCAGAACATATTCAAGCATTTAGTTCCAATCTGTGTAACGAGGCGTCAACTACTGCTCAAACAATTGATGTCATTGAAAACCTTCCAAAAGGAATACCTCCTAAAAATACATTTTTCGAACATGGAATACACAACACGGAAGGCGAATTTGTTATCTCAAAACGAAAGAAATTTGTATATTCTACTCGAAAATATACATCGGATCAACACGACAATCACCGTCACAACTTTAATCAACGCAAAAAGGCGATTCACATCAGTGCTGGCTTAGGCGAAACAACAACCGTGAAGAATAAGTATTGTGAATTTTGTGGAACAAAATAACCCACTTCAGCGTGTAAGGTCTTCAATCAAGATTAAATCTAAATTTGATTTGATCCCATTACAGTATTTTAATGTAGTGTTTCCTAATTACAGTTAAAATCAGTTAATTTTCTAAATGTCAAGCTTATGTCAAAAATAAACTTTATCGCGTGATTTAGACATTAAAAAATTCGTATTGATTTCTTCTTGATCAACCTTTTAATAACACTGATTAATGTAGTATTTGGAACTGCAACGGCATCAAAGTATAAAAACAAGGTTTACAACCAATTGCCCTATTAAAAACAAGTTGTGTTTTTTTAAAGCCGACAAATATGGAGTAATACTGTGAAATACAAAATTTTAGTTATAGATTGATCTTAATAAATAAATATACACACATATATTCTAAAACATGGACAATTATAGGGTAGATATGCATTAGAACTGTGGACAATATTGCAATTAAAGAAATCGCATACAGTATTTTGGCTTACAAATATAATTGGAAATTTAACTCGTCCTTTTCGGGTATTTCCGGGTTCAAATTACAATACTTAAAAAGAATTACAAGGGAGTATTTAATAATATGAGCACAATCTATTTCACCGCATCACGAACCAAATTTTGGAATGTATCCCAAAGTATAGTTAATTCACCGTCACTTGAACCTCTACCTTTCTGAAAGCTTGATGGTATGTAAAAAGTTTAACGGCGTTTAATTAAAACATGGATTCCCAAATGCCAAAGGCCCTGCGTGTACATGTTTTAGCTACGGCTAGCATAACTCCTGTTACGGCTACATAAACTCCAGTAGATACTAGAAGCGTTATGCAGAGGACAGTAAGGTTGTAAGTTAAGTCAGGTACTTTCAGGTGCCTGATTTTCATGTTTTAACGATAACCACTGCACTTTACGCCCAATCTTCACCAAATTTTGTACAGTTGAAGGCAAGAGCTTTTTGCAAAAAATGATAAGGTTGTGATGTTTTATTTTTTGTTCCGAACATGGAATGATTGCAATCGTATGACGCCCCTTAACCATCAACCAGCCAAATAAAAGCGCCTGACTTGTCGCCGACGACCTGCCGAATACAAGTATCCGACAGACTCAACGATGCACAAAGTCACGGAAATACAAGAAACCGGAAATGACCTCAAATAAAACAAGCTCGAGACTAATTACATGTCATTGATATTGAGTGAATCTGCTATGTATCTGGAATTTCAGTCTTTTTTTTACTTTAGTAGTAAATTTAGAATCCAAAAATAAAAGGATATTTGGTATTTGATTAAATAAAATGTCATTCATTTATATATTTACTGTTTTACTTTTACTGAGTTTACTGGAAGTCGGGCTTGCAACATATGCAGACATTTTCGTAGGCCGAAAATTTTTGAATTAAATTGTATATCGATGGAAACACTTTTGGAGTAAAGCCACACTTATTTTGGTCACATTGGTCACGTTGTTCACGGACTTGTACATTAAAAATTCAGGGGAATAATCGATTCATGGTAGAAATTCAGTCGAGTGCTGCAAAAACTCAATCCAACATGGACTCTTGCACCACAGATACATATAACATTTTTGGTTCTGTTATGGGAAGTTTTCTGGTTTACCCACTTTATCCACATGATGGATGCCTGGTTTTGCCTGTATCCTCATCAAAACCAGACTCGACAATCAATATTAATGAGCTGTATGTATAATTAAGTATCAAGCATTAAGCAGCAGATATGACTTCAAATTATCAAGTTAGAAATATTTTTATTTCAGTTCTAAAGAAAAACGTGCTACTGAGAACCACACCACAGGAGATTTTCATTCCATTTGCGAGCAGCCTAGCCCTAAAGTAGTTTGGGATAACCTTTGGTTCTATCGAATGGGAGCAATCTTGAGACCGACTACCTACGGAACGGTTTTACCATCAGAAAGAATCATGTACAAGATTTCAGAGCCACATGCTATCTTGATCCTACCTCCAACCCGATTTTACGAAACTTCTCAAACGTATGTTCAGTTGCATTTTTAAGTTCCTGTATGTATATATATATATATATATTTTTTTTTTAATGTTTGCAAAAGTTTATTACATCTACCATACTTACACATATTTATTTAATTTGTATAGGGAAAGATTTTTACCAACTCGTAAAGGAGAGTTGGCTGCTAATCGCATCACTAAAGGGAACACACACAGCGTAACTGCTGAACTAGAAGCGGGGCCGCCCTTGCAAAGTGTGTTTGGACACTCTTGTACGGATTTTGAATCATACAATTTGATCAAGCATACTGGTTTTATGAGGATTCGACGTTTAAATGACATTCCACTACGGTAAGTACAACATATGAGAAATATTTAGTAAACACAGACCTGGTTACAACGTAGTGTAATACTTTTTAATTGAACTATCTATAGCGCTGCAGCTCGTGCGTATTGGTCGGTGGCTTCACAACAAGCTCGAGAAAGGCTAGACGCTAAGGCTTGCAATATCCCACACGATTACATTCGCTACAGTCTTCCAAAAAAACGAGGTGAATTATATCTTCCACCAGTCAATCAAATCAAATTATTCGCTAAGCTTCCGACAGACATTCCGAAATCAGGACCCGCCAGTCATAGAGCATTTGAACCAGCTCGAGCCACATCAATTAAACTGTCACAGCCAGATCGAGAGTTTATTAGAAGATGGAGAACTCGGGAGAGGCGACTAAGATTAAAATATCGGCGTAACAGAGCTGTGCAAATGCTAGGTCTCCAAAGACGACGACGACGAACACTTTCCCAGCCATTTATCCGTTATCCGATAAAACGCAGGTTAAAAAAATATCAAAGTTTTCAAAATGCCTGTTATTGTAATCTAAAGTAATTTCAATTAATATTTCAACCCAAAATTTGGTTTTGTTTGCAGGAGGTCTTTAAGAAGAAGTAGGCGATGGAACTTGCTGACATAACTTTCGTATCATACCATACTATAAGTTTGAATAATGGATTCACAACATTACGATGTGGCTATTTATCGTACTAATTGGAATATTTTGGCCATCGAGTTTTGTGAAAATGATTGTTGTGCATAATTTAATAGTTTGAACAAGTAACAGTCCAATCAATAGCATTATATTGATGAATTTATAGTGTAACTCAAACAAAACATCAATCTTTATTATCATTTTGTCGCTAATTATTTCAAAATTACTTCATTATATTCAATTTTTTATATTTCCAAACCACAAAAAATAACTAACTTCAAATAGAGTGATATGCATCTATAGCACTCGAGGTAAATATTTTACTAATATGTATTGTCAAATGGCTAATGCAGGTTCTTATTGGTTAATTTTAAGTGTATTCTTATATTACGGGACCTCCTCCGGATATATAAAAAAATTGTTTATTCAAAAATTTCTGGATAAACTTTTACATTTAACATGATAGTAGTAAATAAACATATTCCAAATAGTACATACATGTGTGTCGGTATTCTATTTGTGTCGCCTTTTTAAATTATTATTTTGTATTTCTACCAAGAAAAATGCAAAGAGAAACTCAAAACCCGGAAGAAATTCCGTCAAGTTCACATTCGAATAGTGAAACTCCTAGGCAGCTTCAAAATATGAGCTATGTAGTCGCTACCAATGATGTTTCGGTTTACCCGTTACATCCACATGATGGGTATCTTGTACTACCTGTACATGAATCCCAACAGAACTTAGCGGCATCGGCCAATGATCGGTAACTACATTTTGCATTGAATTAACAGATATATTGTCGCAATGTAGTCAAACTTGGATAATACATGTTTTTTTTTTCAGTTCAGATATTGCGTTAGACATACCTCCCGCTCTCCAGCGGGCAGGATCTTTGTTGGTTTCAAATTCAACTTGGTTATCTCGTCTTGGTGAGAACTTGAGGCCGACAACCTATGGAACGAATCTACCATCTGGACGAATCATGTACTTTATTCGCGAGCAAAACGCTGTGCTGACACTTCCAGCAACCAGATTTTTTGAACATTCTCAAAAGTATGGTAATCCAAGATAAAAGTGGGATTTCTTAAACGTTAATATGTCATGTTAATATTTTAGTGAAGCAAGCGATACCATCAATGGAGAAGCAGGTGGTAATGTAGGCGGTCAGGACGAGTCATTCAATATTCCACAGGAACAAGCCACCGAAAATGTACGTACAACTGTGTTTCAACAGTTACAAGCGAATTATCGGCATCATCGACTTAATCTACACCATGGTTATCTTGTACTACGACGACTAAATGACATTCCTGTGAAGTAAGTTCAAACAGTAGCACAAATTAGCAGTGTTTGGTGAACTGACATAGGTGTATAATAACAAAAATATACATGTGTATTGTTTTTTTTTTCCTAGCCCCGAAACAAACCTTGCCGAACACGTCGATGACTTGGCGCATCAAATTATTCCGCACAACTCTATTCGCTACAACCTGCTTAACGGTCGTGGCAGATTGTACATCCCTCCAAGAAACATGTCAACACTTGCACCTCAAAGTTCATCTGGCGGTTCAAATCAAGCAACAAGCAGTGCAAGTGTAACATCTACCGGACCTAATCATCGTCCCTCCATTCAATCTACACGCCCTGTTGGTCGGGATCTGCTTCCTCAAAATTCAAATATACCACGTTGGCCAAGTCTGTTAAGTCCACCAGCACCGTCACCACCACCACCACCACCACCGCCAGCCTCACCATCAAGTTCGGAAGACGATGAAAGTATTTTTGATGAAGATGGTGCCGGAAATATGGCAAGAGGTGAGGCAAGGATAAATCAGATGGTACTTGATAGACAATCAGCAGCTCGTTATCGTCGAAGAAGGGTTCGACAGGGACAAGGTCATGTCAGACGACGACGAACACTTCCAAAGCCGTTCATTCATTATCCATTAAAACGGAGGTGAAGCAACTTCTCATTTATATGGTTTTGTTTAAAATATTTTCCAAAATTAACCCAAATTTATATTTCTTTACAGAAAAACATTTAAGAAAAAGTAGATGGCCGAAGTCTGAACCAGAAAATGAATTTTGTAGTTTGAACTGATGAATTCAAATTGTTACGGAATATAAAATACTAATGAACTTAATGCTACTGTATTTTATTTGTTGAATTATTATATTTTGATAAATATAACCTTTAACTCAAAGTATGAAGCAGTACGTTGATCACAAATTTGCTCAAGTCATATCGATATCGCAATCTATCAACAAAACATTAAAAGACCTCAACATAAAAGTGAATGGTCTTGAAATAGGGTTAGCTACTAGGGATATATCAAGTACTGGCGCGGTACTTTGCGGAGTCAGACAGTTTTTTTATGATTTTGTTTTTTTTAAATACTCGGCGAGTACCGAGTATTGAGCAAGGACTCGGCCGAGTACTTAATGGAGAAAAGGGGCTATATTTAGCCAAAAGTTTCTTTTGTGTAAACTACAACACGTATTATGTAACAGGTTTTGGATATTGTTTCAGTTTAGGAGATTTTTACCTCAGAAAAAAACACTTTTTACATCGATATTGGATTGTTACTTGTAACTTGGATTTAAAAGCGGTATATTTAACTTTCGACAAAAAGAATCCTGCCGAGAACTCAGCGAGCCTATTCGGCCGAGTGTTAAAATTTTAGAATCCATATTATCTACCAATAAAAATCATGTCACGCAGTTGAGTAATGACAGTAATGCGCAAGTTGAGGAGTTTAACAATATAAGAAGTAAATATTGCAAAATCAAAAAAAAAAAATAATCAAAGTGAGCTAACTGAGACGCAGGAGCGAATCAAGCGTGTCTTTAACAACATTTCACAAGAAAGTGAAGAAAAAAAGCATAATTGTAGCCCTTTTGACCACGACCAAAGCCAAATATTCCCATGTATGCATGCATTGATGCACATCAATTCCCATCACACGCTATGGGGTATCAACAACCAAAGATCCATCATGTACAAACCCAGCATCCTCGTGGTCAACACCTTTATAAAGAACGAACACTAAATATATTTGAATTTGAATATTGTTTCCAAATATTTGCAAGAATTTGTTAAAACCAAACCAAAACAACAACCCCAAAAATTTTTGCGTTTCAGTTTTCATTAAAAATTTAATTGCGGATAGAGCAATAATTATGTGATCCAGTCTTGGATTTCTTAGACTTGTAAATTTGAATTTATTTAAACTTGGTTTGTGTAATACCGCAAAAAAATGCCACGACAAAGAGCAGCGGTAATATTTCACACATTATTTTATGAACAAAGCATTTTGAGTAAATGTTGAATTTTAAACTTGTGCACGGTTTTGCATTTTTCTTTTTGCAGCGTGGAAAAGGTTGGTTTGTATCGGGGGCCACGGTCACTGCAATTGTGAGATATTTGAACATGGGAAAAAGTTGCCGTGCAATTGCAAAAAGAGTTGGAGTAGGTGCATCTACGGTATGTCGGTACAAGAAGCAATTACAAGAAAACGATTCTGTAGCCGAGAGAAAGGGTTTTGGTGGTCAAGTTCTCACAGATAATCTGGAAAACGGCCTCGCTGATTTGATCAAAGACATGCGTCGGAAAGGTATTGTTGTCTCGGACACCGAAATCCGTAAAATTGCCTACCAAATTGCACATAATGGCGTTCAGGCCCGTCGTATTAATCCCAAACTTATTGAGACTTGGGTTCGAGATGGAGATAGGATTGCAAGTAAAACCTGGCTAAAGGGTTTCTTGAAGCGTCGTTCACGGTTCTTGGGGAAGAACCCGGCCAATCAGTCTCGTGAAAACGATGTGAATAATAGCGAAGGAAACAACCCAACAGTTATGAGTAGGACAGCTTTAAGCCATGTACAGGAAGAAGGGCGTCTTCAAATGGTTCAGGTAGAAGTGGAGGAAATGCAACTTGAGAATCAGAACGAGTTTTCACAAGATGACCAACAACATGGCATACAATTTGTTGACAAACCACGCGACCCTGATAACTCATCACCACCAATTAATAATCAACTGATTTACGGGAGTGATGGTAAAACTAATACCCTTAAAAATAAATTCACTTTCACCCACAGTGACCAAAATAGTATAATGTTTTTTTTTAATGGCACGTTATTTTAAATGATGAAAATCAACCATTAGAAGACCCGGTACACGATAAAATCGATATTCCAGTTGCACCCAACGGGCAGAATCCGCAAAATTTTCAGATAGAAGGAGAGAAAATGCAAGCCAATAGTATGAATGGACCTGCACTGGAGCATATGATCCACTCAGCTATAATTTCAAACCAAGAGGGCTCCGAGAGCGACGGTAAAATTGATCTTATATTTATTTGTAAATATTTGAGTGTAAACATTTGCCTGTAACGAGTAAAAGTATATGAGTGTGTTTCATTTTTTTTAAGCTGGAGAGCAACAATTAGTACAGAAAATTCAAGTCGAAGGTCATCGTAGTAACCAGGAGCGAGAGTCACAACACGACTCACAACTAAAGAATTTTAGTAAATCTTCCGATGAGCTGCGCGGAATCGAAGGTAATATTTATATTCATACGACTATAAACATATCAACATGTAAATGGCTTTTATTTGACCAAGAAGAGAATGAAAAAATGAAAAAAGCAGCCAAAAAACATTTGAAAAATTGTCATACAGAATCAGATGAAATGTTCAACGTAGATATGGACAAGTCTGGCAAATCTCTCATATTACACATTAATTGTAACAATGGTGAAAATGAAACGTATGATGATGACGACGAAGATAAGCTATACATTTGTGAAAATTCCCCAGCAAAAGACGACTCAGAGGACTCACAGGATGAGCGTTTTGAGAAAGACTTGGCCCAGATTGAAGGTATAACTACAATTATTGTTTGTAAAATACTGTGTTGTATTAAACCACTTATATACGCGGATGTATTTCTATATATTTTACATTAAAGGACTTCGTCAAACAAACACCCCACCTATCATTATGAGCCCGGCTATTTCGTTTGAACAAGAACCGGTAAATGCAACCGGCCCGGAATTTCTTGTAGACGAATCGGTTTGCCTCAGGGAGCTAGACCTGTCACGAAGTGTCTCCCAGACCATACCAGACACCCAAGCCGAACATGATGAACTTGTTTCTAACCTGGTAACGGTTCTGCTTGAACTTGATGCAGATGATATACGGATGTCAAACAGATGTATTTGTCAAATTGGAACCAAGCTTTTGGGCAACGCATGTAACCTCGAATGGGTAGTGTCGCTTCAGGATAAGTATCACCAACTTAAAGAAATTGTAAAAGGTAGATCAGTTCTTATTTATTGCACATACAACATTGTTGCATTTGGAATAGTCTGAGACACATGTGTATATTTTCTCCCCAAGATTTCACCAATGACCCTGACCTGCTGACTGACACAGAAGATGTGACGAACCATCACCACGTACAAAGCCAAACTATGACGACCCCGCCAAATTTCGAATGCGAATTTAAAAACTATATTGAAGCGTTACAAAATCATGGGATCAAGTTTTCCGACGAACACCGACAACATTTCCTTCAAGCGTGTACTAGTAAATGGCATACGTATTCCAACAAAGCCCGTAAGATTACATAGTGATGCATTTATATTCGTCTTGAATATGATATTATTTAATTTGTGACAACAATATCTTACAAATTCATGATCCTCATGTGTGCAGAAACTAGTTTGGGAGATACGGCAAGTCAAGATTCAATTTTAAGTCGGACGACTTTCAAAAACTTACCAGGTGTCAACAAGCAGATGATGTCTCCCACTCCATGAGTTCACAGCAAGATTACACGATGCAAATAGGAGTTGACAATTTTATTACACCAAAATTAAACTCGTCGTTACGTAGCAAGTCAGCTCATTCAGTCTTAAAAAAAATCTATCGGTGTATGTGTAAAACATTATCCTAACCCGTGGATATTCAAATAAAAGTTTGTATTAGTATCTATGCAGATTTCATCAATTTAGAGTAAATATGCATGCACAAAAAGTGTGACGATTTTGCGAAATAAAGACTTTACCGGCATTATATTAACAAATTTGGATTCAATGTGGTCGGTCCATCAATCACACGAGGAACTTGCCCGGTAGGGTCATTATTTTCAAAATTACGTAACGTTAAAAGTTGGGGCAATTATAGCACCGAGCGGTAGTTGATATGAGCCACAAAACGAATGTATAAAAGTAATGTATAAGTGAGTATAGCAAGTAAACACCATGAATGTATGCATGCATGCAGCAGCAGTGACTTTGTACGAATATTTTTTTTTTTTTTTTTTATCAGACAGACATATTTATGTTGTCTTTTCATTGCATGAAAACGATGCGCGCTACAGATTGAAAAACGGTAGGGGCGATACTTTATGCACTCTTATTCTCGGTGCTACATCTACAGTCAATGCGTTTGCGTTATCGCGTAAGCATCGGCATCAAAAACTATATTATTTAAACTTAAATTTTCGATACTTTGATCATTTCTTACTTTGAACATTTGATATCTTGATCATTTAATACTTTGAACTTTCGATACTCTGATCACTTTATACTTTGAACATTTGAAACTCTGATCAATTTATACTTTGAACATTTGATACTCTGATCACTTAATGCTTTAAAAATAAGATACTTTGAATATTTTATACTTTGAACATTCGATACTTTGATCACTTTATACTTTGAACACCAAAGATTCACAAAGTGTTGTCCCAGTTAAATTTTCATCATGTATTATTACAAGTCTCGTCATCTACTTACTGATTTGGTTTGTGTCAGTCTTTATGTCCGTATGTTCATACGTTTGTCCGAATCAAGCCTTGATATCGGGGCTACATATCTTTTGCAACAAAGTAGCATCTAGACCTGATAATTTGTCTAGACATTTAGTCAGTCAGCACAAAATCTTATAATGTTGTAATATGTATGTATTAATAAAATTAATAATTTCCAGTAAATAAATATAATTCAGTTAAATCTAATTCAATTGCTCGTAGTTCCATCAACCTCATACAATACTGTCAATTATACCGACGATTTGATTGATCATTTTTTTTTAAACAATAAGCCAATCACGAACACAACGACAATTAACACATCTCGTAGTCTTAATATCCTTAATTTTAATGACAACAAATAAATATCTGTCGTACTTGCAACTTTTTTAACAAAATTTAGATTTTATATTAATTTTACAGCCGTCACGTAAATTTATTCCAAGCGCAAACTCAATTATAAAACAAATTCATTTTTGATTGTCTAATTTTGAAAAAAAAACATACATTGTTGAGCATTTAAGCATTCGAACTAACCTTACGAAGTTTTATTAAATGGGTAGTAACAAAGCATGCACAAATTATATAACCACAAAAACTTTTGGATGCTTAATAATTGAGGCAATTTCAACAAGGATCATGCATGGCATATCCACTAAATATACAAATTGACGTTTTTTTTAAGCATTGTCCAATACTCGTTCCGTTCAAATATGCCACGACCGCGAGCTGCGGTAAATAATATTGCAAAACCTTTTGACTCCATTCTAAAATTATCATCTTTGGAAAATAATGTATTTGTTGTATTACAGCGAGGAACAAGATATTATATATCAAAAAGTAAGCAAAATAAAATAATGAAATATTTGAGCATGGGAAAAGGCTGTCGGGAAGTCGCTAGACTCGTCGGGGTTGGAGCTTCCACTGTATGCCGGTACAAAAATCATCTTGCTACATGTAATGCAATCCCTGAGAGAAAGGGTTTTGTAATGCAAGTTTTCTCGGATCACGTTGAAAATATTCTCGCTGACCTATTTAAGGACATACGTCAGAAAGGCGTCACTGTCACCAACAAAGATATTCGTCAGATAGCTTTTAGAATCGCTTATGATGGCTTAGGGCAAGAGCGTGGTAGAGATGACCGTATCCAGAAGTGGGTTACCAACGGAGATGAACTTGCCAGCAAGGTTTGGTTAAAGGGGTTTTTAAACCGACGCTCACGTTTTATGGGAGTGAACCCGACAAACCCACCCAGGGAAGGCGATGTTAATTATGATAAATGGCAGGATACAAATGGTTTCGTCGCATCCACCGCACATTCGCCTTATGGAGCTCAAACCCGACATCAATCAAATATTCAAGTTGAGGGGAATGAAGCGTTGGAAGAGTCGATCAACGGTAGGGAATGCAAATTGTTGTTTTTTTTGTGTTCTAATATAAATTTGAAATTTCAAAATTTATTTGTTCATGTTTGATACTCGTCAAAAAACTGAACAAGTGGATGAGGTTAGTCGACATCCTTCCATTGAGATCCCGAAAGACCATTATCCAAGTACTCACAAAACAATCGTTGAAAATTACGTGAAAACTCAACAAGTCAAAGCTGTAACTGACCTTGTCATGGGTAAGAATTTGTTCTCACTTTATAAAAAAATTTATATCGTTAAATTTAAAGTAATTTTGAGAAGGAGTTCGACGTATCATAGATGTGGCAAGGACTGGAGTGATTATAGACATTTTCTTTAACCGGACTGTCGAGAAAATTAATTTACCCTTGCTTGCTTATTTTCAATAGATACAAATAATTGTAACAAGATAATGACTGGGACAGCCGTGGCAAGTCCAAATGTAATCCTTAGTCGAAGGGAATTCAAGAATTTACCCGGTGTTGATACGCGCATGATGTCCCCTTCACCAAAACGTAGCAATTTGCTAATAGAAGTAAAATCCATCAAGACATCAAGAAGAATTGATTTTTAAAACATTAATGAGATTAAACAAAGAAATCGTTCAAATGCATTAAAAGGTTTGGAGGTACGCAGAAACTTTTGGAATGATATCTATACGTTCCCATACACATACAATTGTCGTTATGATTATTGACCTAAGATTACTAATATTTTAAACTCGACCGGGTTCGTCAGAGCTACAAAAAATTTTAAACCAGGTGAATTCATTGTAACTTTAAAAACGACACAAGTGTCGCGAAAAGACGGACTCATGCAACAATCCACCGTAGGCCAAATGTACCGTGTATTATGCATGGGTAAGAGACGCCAAAGAAATTTGTAAGTCACCTTTAAACATTATTGTCTGGTCGCTAGTACATTTTTAAACAAGTTTGTCTCGCGTTACAGTTTAAGTACAATCGGTTGTCACATCACGGACCAACTAAAAATTTCAAACAGCCAGACTGTGAGGCAAAGTTCCGATTCATCATCAAGTCATTTGCAAGATCCCAATTTCGTTACCTAGTGGAAACAAAGGAGATTCAGGCCAACGTAGAAATTTGTTATGATTTTGAATACTTGTTTAACAGAAACGCACTGGACGAACAATTTATCAAACTCTTTGATAGCATTTATTGATGCTGAAATATTAGGACTAAAAGTAACTGCTAGTGTAAAAGTTCCAAAATCGGTATGCTATAATTACAGTCTGTGATCATTACATATACGCTTAGATTGTCATTATTCACAATTCGTAGGTTTAAAAACGGCTAAGAGAGAATAACTAAAAAACTTTGATTACACCTTTATGTTTCCTATATTGATGTTTCCATTCCAAAATGATTCAATGTAGTTTTCAGACTATGCCCCGAACGCCGTTGAATTTTAGTTTTTGTTAATCCTTCGTTGATCCGTGGCTGGCAGAAAGTATTAAAAATATCTATGTAAATCGATTTATTTATTCGGAAATGTTCTTATTTAATAAAAATTCATCCTAAGCTTCAAACGTTTTGGCACGATTTAACTTCACATGGCCAAAATATAATCATTCATTGGATTGATCACGATTTGGTACACGTTGTAATGCGGCTCGTGTTTTATTTATTTGTTATGTATTCGTTGTAAGCCAAATTCAAAAAGCAACTCCAAAAACCGGCAGAAACGTCATCAAGTTCCCATACGAACAGACAAGCGCCTACGCAACTTTAAAGTAGTAGATCCGGACGTAGCATTTATTTTATCCGCTGGCAAAACGCCGGACTCGCACTGCCAGCAACGAGATTTTGTTTTTGATTTTCTTAAATGAATTGTAGTTCAATATAAAAATGTATATTCTCCAATGTTAATCATATAATTATCATTTGGTACCCAATCGCTTACCCAGAGTTACTTTGAATCGATTACATGACACAAGCATTACACTGT
>JAAXOA010002307.1:0-13476 GCA_036561885.1 Salina celebensis | reverse complement strand
CGCGTATTCCTGATGTGGCTATGTAGTTCTTACTGTATTCCAGATAATAGTATTCATAGAGATTTTAAACTCAGACCAAATTTTGTTTCCATCATATTGGAACTTCGCCTTTGCTGATTTTGAAACTGGCGAGAATTTTATAAATGTGGCATTGCTAGAGCCGTCACGTCTGTGACGGGCCCCGTTACTGGTATTGCATAAATTATCAGCCTCAGTATTTTTCTGCTTGTTGTAAACCAGCACAACATATACATATAACAATCTCTGTAACATATACATATAACAGTTTCTTCTGTAATCCTAACGTAACGAGAAAAAAGAATGTTTGACGGCACACAAAAAGAGGAAAGTGTTTCCCCTTTTCCGTACAATTTAGTATGAGATACTGCAAAAAGGTGTACATGTGAAAGACTCGCGGGTTCATAGCACTTGTACTGATTTATGACAGCCGATAAAATTTATGGAGGGGAGAATGGTGTCTGTCAGTATCGAATTACATTAAAGCCGATGGTATTCATATTTAATACTTTTATCGTCCATTTAAGAGAAAAGTTATAATGTAACTGGGAGTTCATGTATTAAGAAATCACCGCAAAACCTTAAAATTCAAACAAAAATGTAGTAAACCAACAGATCAGTCCAAAGTTCGGGAAGCGGAAACTGTATACTTATTCAGCGAGAGTTCATGTTTGCCATTGCTTTCCTTTAACAAAAATATGGTTCAAGAGGAGCCTGTATGCATATAATCTATACCAAATATACCTTTTGATCAGAGCTGACTTCATTTGAAAACAATGTGCTCATAGTATCTGATTCCTAAGATGAATTAGCATCAAATAAAACTCACCCTCAGTCTCACGTTCCGTGCAATCCGGAGTAAGGGTTTTGCAAATCTTAACTCAATATATGCGTGTAACTATGGTATAGTATGCAACTAGCAAACTAGTCAAACAGAACGCAATCTTTACGGGAGAAATTAGGCTGAAAATTTCTGTATGCTTGACTTTCCAATTAGGCCTTTGTTTGACTTCGACATATTTAATCTGTTTAACTTCATTCTGTCACTTTCTTGCAATTTAAACAAATCTTATGTATTTTATAATTGCAAAAAACGTCAAATATTCATATTAAAAAACAACCAAGATGAAACAACATGTTATATCGCTTTTAATGTGCTATACACCGAGGTGTTTTTATTTTAATACCAGCAAAAGATGTGCCAGAAATATTTGAATCATTGCCGTTGCATACGGTTCGCAGCGTTTCACTACTTCAGATTGCAAATAACATTGCAGATGTATAACAAAATTATAGAAATCCGATAAATTTATTAATCAGTATTTTGTTTTTAAATGTGTAGGACAAAATCTTGTCTGTATCCTTCCTTCAAATATAGAACCAGACCTGTCTGAAAACTTAAAATTGTGGAAATGTATCGTTTGTAGGCAACGCAAGAGCCATTCACAATCCATAAAAACTTGGTTTGATGCATTGCACCGCATAAACATGAATTGTTGTCTTATGCAGCGCATAAGTCTCATGTCGTAACCGCAAATCGCATATCTTGATTGCCGCATTTCTAAATGAATAAGTTTTGATATTGCTGTTTTTACGACAATACTGGAGTTCACTTCAGAACTCAAACGGAGCAAAACATTTAGTGTTAGTATATTCTGCTTTTATAGCGTGGAATCAGGTCAAACTGGACGATATAATATTTCTGAATACAAGCAGGCATTTATGTGAATATTTTCAAAACCTTATTGGGAGGAATCACTTTACCGTTATTACTATGACTAGAATAAACATTTAGCTATTAAACACTGATCGTAAAATATATCTTATAGTTGGTAACCTGATGTTGTTAATGGTTCCCTACATGCTTATTTGCTTCTGGCTACTAGAATTGGTCTGTGAGGACGCGTCTTTGCGTTATTGTGCAATCACATCTACCATGTCCAACTTTTAAAGGTATCGAGAAACATTCCAAAATCTAAGTAGTGTTAAGGATATCTAAAAATGCAATCAACGCAATTAAACCCCTTCAAACTGTCAACTGTCTCACTTGAGTGATGTAGAGCCATCATCAGCAGTGATCGCAAATCGCAATGTGCACAATTTGCAGCGTGTACAAACGGAAGACTCATTCTCAATCACTTTAAGAAAATGAGTAAGCTACAATTGGCAACGGATATAAAAATAAACACGACCTTCCATTAGAGATTTGATTACTACTTGCATTCTGTACTACTATCGTAACAAACTACGACGGTAATTTGATTTGTAGAGGACAGATTTAGTCCTAAATAATCCCAATCATTACAATTTTTGCTCGACTACAAATTAGTCCGTCTGTCTCCCTTTTTATGCTTCCAATATACGTAGACGAAACCGTTGATTGCCATTCAATCGGGACGCTTGTTTCTTATCCCATATAGGACAAGGATGCTAATGTAAAATCAAATGGCTGATTGTAGGAATGTATTTACGCAACTAGAGATTTTAGTTTATGCTTCGTTATATTGACAAATAAACTAGCTAGCTTATTATGCCTAATTTTTCTTACGAGGAATGCCCGGTCCACAATTAGCAATAGCGCTACGGGACTGCCCACGATCCTAGAATAATCTTTCGAAAAGTGTACCACTACTTCCGCTACAATTCTGTATTTGGATTCAGTAATTAGAACCCATCAACCGCTGTAATTGAACACGAAAAATGTAATCTAAATCTTCTTCTCCTTCTTCTAAGTCTTGAAATTATCTTCTCCTGTAAGCACTCCAAGCCAGGATCAAATTGGCTCTTATACATTTTCAGTATCTCAGTTAACCCAGATGTGGAGTACACCCGTTTTGTTCGCCGACTAGAAGGAATAAATTTGCCTCTTTATGACCTGAACATTGTAGACGATAGCAATATTAATTAATGAAATGCCCACCTGGGAAAGTAGTTGGTGCTGTAATACAAAACTCCCTTGTTGCGATCATAAAAGGCTTGTCCGGCTTATTTTCACTTTTGCAGAATTGTGAAGGAAGTGGTACTTACGGTTTCAAATAACTGGATTTCACATTGTGTGATTGTTTGGTGCTTGCTGTATTTGTATACCAAATACCATGAAGAATAGAAAAACGTCTTTTTTCAACAAGACTTTTTCTCGAAAGCCATGCATTTATAGTTACTTTTTCATGGCCAGAGGTCAACTGAATCATACACCTCGTGATTCAGAAGTTTTACTCTAGCAGTGATACAACACATCTCGCCCGGGATTCCCGGATTACCAGTAGTGTGACATTCGGCTTCTGTTTTCACATAAACTGAACGTTTAGTGGGGGTAGGAGGTGTTGCGACAAAAACACCGACCCATGAAACCCAACTGAAATCTAGGATGAAAATCGGGGCTTTAAAAAGGAGGATTTGACGATGAGATGATTATGAAATATTACCAGGAAAATAAATAAATTGGAGGAGAACAATCCGGCATGTGTTTTTTTTTATGGAAGTAAGGGTAAACAGTAACGAGTGAGGTGCAATGTGTGATAGTGATGAATAAGTTTCATAAGATAGTATTCCAGTGCGTTTAATATTTGGAAAACGACTTTATGTTTTGTGCTGTGCCATTCAATGGGGATTCAGCTTGAATGTTTTTCTGTAAAAGTTAGTCAAAAATCCAGGGAATCAAGTGTCAATGACCGAAAGTGATTTTTGGGCGAATGGCAGCGAATTCTCAACACTGTGCAAATAATTTCCATATATGCGGACAAATTGAGCCGTGAAACCATGTCTTTTAAATGAAATTGAAACGTTACATTTATCAAGATTCCAAGTGTCGAGATCGAGATGCTGTTAAAAGTGAGCTTTGGAAATGATTTTTAAAAACATTCCAAAATTGCCTTCTTGTCGTCTTGACTTGACCTCTCGTTTAATCCATTCTCGTATTGTGTCCATCGAGGAAAACATTTCCGTTTTCATATTTCATGAAGAGGGTGCGCACTAATTATTGTGTAGTTCGTATTCCCATAAAATATTGACGGAAACTGGCAAGGTTACATGCATATTCATTCTCAAGAAACGCCCGACCTTCGCTGAAGGTTTACCCTTGCTAGAGACACAGGATGTGGATTATTACTCCAAGAAAAGGTTGGAAGTCTATTTTTAAATGGGATGCACTATGCACTCTTCCTTCAATGAAATGTGGGGAAAGCGCACGGAGAAAGCATTGAATATGAAGAGTAGCCAGATAATTGACGCACTTCCTTTCTCAGAATGCCTCATGGAAAAATATGGTCGGATCTCGTAATGGTAATGAAAACAAATTTCACTAAAAAGCTGAGATTGGGTTTTCAGTAATGTTATAAATGCATTCATAATTGGGCGGGGTGTTATCTGTAGATGACATTAGTGCACGTACTTAATTCAAAAACTACTGAATAATTTTGGAGGAAATCAATTTAAAACTGAGGTTCCTTGAGCTGTTTGGCGTCCCACCACGTTTCCCAGGTTGAATTTCTTGCAGGCATCGTTTCATTCAGCGTGTTTTCTTTTCAGCGTGAGAGTGAGAGAGAAAGTCGTTTTTATTCTCCCCAATAATCGAGCCCAAGTGGAAGTTTGTTTTACTCTTGCTGTGTCCTCTGAACTGGAAGGGTGCTGCTTGACGCTCTCTCGCGGCCAAATATGCAGCAGTGTGTCCACACATATTCTTAAATTGTGTTTGTGTTAAATTGTTTTGGATGTGACGATGACCGTCCGGCAGGTGCCCATTAGGTTCTAACCTTTTTTATACGTAATTTTGTGTAGCGCTTACATAATCCTGTTATGAACTTCATTTTTGATGACGGACTATGCATTATAACTAGACTTTAAAGCTGTAGAGTTGTACTTCATCTTTTACTATAAGGATTTCTTATGATGAGACACTGTTTAGCTTCGTATTTATTGGGTTCAGAAAGGAACAGAATAGTATATCACTGTTTAAACGCATATCCCATTTGGCCATTAGCTGAAATTGAAACCCACGCGCATTTCAATTGATCTGGAAATGAAATTTTTCTCGCGAGGTTTTTGTCAACGTTGTAATGAGACTCCACGGTTTGCCACTGCGCATAATATTTACGAAACAATTGAAAGCATCTTGTTAAAAGCACCTAATGTGGATTGAAAGCGATATTGTGAAATTCAAGAATAAATAAATCTCGCCGTATTGCTTAAAATACAGCCACGTGTGGGATATTCATAGTTTAGACCTTTTATTATTGTACCTGTCAGTGGGATATTTACTCGGTTTGACTTTTATGTAGTAGTATTAAAGGACACCGGGATTCAGACCATTTAAGTGATTGGTGAATCGATTCTTAGATATTGACAGTAACTTGTCGCTGTCCAGAACACATTGTTTACATGAGTTTACTCCGACATCAATCCTGCTGTTTATATGTATTTTTCCATCTTGTGACCATAAAATCTATATTTTCAAAAACCTACATATATCAAGATGATGATAAATTCATTTATTTAAATTATTGTTTTCGTATGTATAGCTGGACGAACTTAAACAATAGCTTGATGTTTTGTTGAGAGCTATATCCTCTAACTTTTCATTTCTAAAAACATGTAATGAGTTTACAAATGGATGTTGTTTGATGACTATTTATGATGTTGCGACGCTCGCATGTTGCGACGAAGTTACCGTATTAATTGATCAAGTTGTAAGGAGCCTGTTGATAATCAGTCATCCGACATTTATAGATTTACAACATCTCGAAGTTTTTGCACAATATGCAATAAAATCAGAACTTTCGTGGGTGTGTATATGCATTATGTTCGAATGATGCCAACCATGTCATCAAGAAGCAAATGAAAATCCCATTTCTAGATAACTTATGCATCAAACTGAAGCCCATACCATATCAGAATTTAAGAGGTACATCCAATCTACAATACTCCAGCCTAAATTGGCAAAAACAAACTAGGTGCAATCAAAGAGGTAGTAAAAGATAGAGTTTTTGTCCTATATACATGTTTTTTTTTTCATGCGTGAAAGCAAAGTGCCTTACTGTCCGCAGTGACTGTTTCCATAGTTTTTGATTTTGCTTCCATGCAGAGTACGCGCAACAATGGTACGTGCGGTACCCACTTAAAATCGTAGACAAGAATGGAAAGAAACCAAAGCTGAAAACCTTCCCAGCTCGTTGTTTTGTTGATAACGTTCGAGTCAAAACAGCAAGAGTTCTTATCAACGTACAAAGTCACAAAAACATTCTAACTTTGGATTGCCAAGCATGACTATAAAGCTAGGAGCAGGTTATAAGACGGAATCCGATTTCGATTACTCTATCAAAAGCACTTCCAGGAGAATAGGATGCTATCTTAACTATGTTATTCTCACGTTGTGCGGCGCCACCTTAAATTCTCATTGTAACTGTAAAATTTCATTTTTTAGCCGGGAATTCAACATAGATTCCTAAATAACTTGTACTGTATTTAACGCTGTATTATGTCAATAAAAGGAATTTTACGGTTAGCACTGAATTGACTTCGTTGTGTCACGCACAAGACAATTTAGTGAACTTGCAAAAAACATTCTGAGTATCAATTTGACAAACAGTTAAATGCTGACCTTGTTCTATTTCAACTCAGCCAAAAATAAACAGTTTTATCGGGGCTATAATTAGAACTGGATTTCTTCTTTAGAAATGATGACTTTTCGAAAATAAAATATAAGAATTTAGAACGAATTTCGAGAATCCACTTTCCTGGACAAGTACACCATTTGTGAATGGAAACTTTCTTCGATACCACAAAAAGGCTGCATGTTTTCGTTGCAAAGGTTGGGGAGCATCATATATTCATATTGAGTACTTTAAGTAGATCAGTAAGAAATATAATATACTAAAACCACACAAGAATGGGGAAAACCCCTTTCTGTCCCAGATTTGGCACGAGTAGATTAGAAGCAAAAATATCATCAACAAATGGAAAAGTTTTTACATGTTCCTAATGTGTATGACGAAACTACACAATTCTGTTTTGTGTTGTCAATGGTTTTGTGGTGTTTTGATCAGTTGGATATCATATATAATTACTAATCCAGTCCGATTTAATCCACTTTGTTAGATATTTTCGAGGCATATCGTCCATTTTCACAATTCAGTTGATATTCATATGAACTGTGGAGTTAAAAACATTTTTTGCGACTTTTTTGTACCATGCAATTGCCGTCCGTAACTCGCAATGTGACGAAATATATGAATTTGTCCGAATCACAAAGTAGCTTGGGCTACTTAATAAAACGTTTTCCACCTGTCTTCAATTATCATTCCCAAGACACACAAAACTGTCAACATTATGTGTTTTACCACTGTGTGTGACGTACTTTATGTCCAGACAAGGATACTCTGGAAAATTTGAAGTATAACTCTATCACAGCAGTTCTTCGTTCTGAGATGACTTGTATCAGATTAACAAAGAAAAAAACATCACCGTATAAATGCCAGTACAGTGATAAATGAAATGAAGAATATAATCACACGTAGTATTTGTCTGCTTCAATTGAACCAGCGCAACACACAAACAATGGAAGTTTCTTGTAGAAATCATAACAAGAGAAAACTTTGACGGCAGACACGCAGATAAGTAATTGTATTTCCCATTTTCCGTACAATTTCGTATGAAATACGGCAAACATTAGGAGCAAAAATGTGTATGATAGTCTCACGGGCTCTTAACACTTGTACTGATTTATGACAGTCGATAAAAATTTACGGAGGGGAGAAAGACTTTTGTCAGCTTCGGAGTACATTAAAAGCACTAGTATTCATGTTTCATATTGTTCTTCTTTTTGAAAAAAAAACAATATTATAAATGGAAAAAATTGCGTAGAATTTATAAAGCCAGTGTAATATCTTTAAATTTATATGAAAGTTTAGTAACCCACAAGTTCGTGGAACCCCAAAAACCTGTGAAGGCGTTATTCAGCAAGTACATAAGTCCGCCATCTTCGTGTGGCGGCTGCATTTAGTCTATACAAATATCTATATTGCTGGTGAAAGAAATACACCCGAATAGCCAAAAAGAATGCAGCGAAGAAGTCGTGTTTCGTAAACTTTAGTGGAATTGCCAAATTTCTGAATGAATAATTTTTATATTGCTGCTTTTATACTACAAAGTTCAATATCATTGTTATTATATTATACCCGCTTTTATTGAGTGGAATCAGGTAAAACTGGACGATATGGTTGAAGAATCCCCATAATAATGAGGATCATTCCGTCTCATGATGCAAACCTTAAATGTATACATTTTTTAAAACTTAACTTGACAAATACTTTAGTAAGTTACTTTAAAACGGACATCCTCGAATAATGTTAAGGTTTACAATACTATCAAATGAATTCATCATAATCCACATAAAGCTGGCTCAATGTCTCATTTGAGTGATGTAGAGTCATTAACTAAAAGTCTCATTCCGAATCACTTAACCGATTGAGTCAGCCAAGAAAATTGGTAGTGAATACAAGAATAAGAACTGACTTCCATTACAGATTTGATTACAACTTTCATTCCGCTCTACATACTGATACTGCAGATGGCTCAATGGTTCATGGTAGTAGCTAGTGTGTAATTTGATGCGGAGACAACAGAATTGATCGTAACAGTTATCTAAATCATTAGGGTAACCCATCAGCCGCTGTATTGGTACACGAAGGTCGCGAAAGATTATCTTCTTCTTGCAGTACTCTGCTCAATCTAGATAAAAGTGTTTCCTTGTAATATTTTCTCAGTTTACCCCGATTTAGATTACATGAGTTTTGTTCAACACGTTGACGTAATAAACTGGCCACTTTATGACCTGAATTGTGTAGATGATGGCAACCTTAATTAATGAAATACCCACCTGGGAGAGTATATAACGCTAGAATACAACTTCCTGGTTGGGATCATAAAAAACTTGTCGGGCTTTGTTTCTTTTTTGCAGCGTTGCGGCGGAAGTGGTAATAAATCAAAACACGCGAGGGGATGACCAATAGTATGTCATCCAGTGTCTATTGTTTCATAGCCGCAACGTTTGGTAGGGTGGGAGGGGTTGCGACAAACACACCGACTGGCGAAGCCGAATATAAATACAGATGAAAATCTGGGTTTTAAAAAATGAGGTTTTGAGGATAGGATGAGATTACTATGAAATATGGCCAGAGATCGAAAATCTAGTCCAGCTATGGAAAAAGTAAGGGATACGCTGTAAGCTGACATTAGCTTGTGCAAATGCTATAGTTTAAATTGGTATATATGTATAATTATGAAATCGAACACCCAGCCGTTACAAAATCGTGTAAATAAATTCATACATTGGATATGTTTTGGGTGCAACTGTGATGAATACGTTTCATAAATTACAAGTATTCTTATGAGTAAAAGTTTCTTTTTAGTAAGAAATAACTCTTGCTTAAACTGATTGTTATTTCGGTTATAGTGGTCCAATCTGGTTAGCAAATTGAGAAATGTTTCATTCACTCAAACGTATATCAAACCATCCTGCTGATCATCAGGAGATATGAAAATTTTTAGACAAGGTGAGAAAGCCGAAAGTCGGAGCTCATAAACTTCAGAGCCTATGACTTTCTGTCCGTCCGAGCTGCAACTGCAAGTAATGTGGGGATGAATGTTTGCACGTAATTCTCAAACCTGTTTTGCTCATTGCAACCATATCTGGTTTCGTGACCTTGCCGTGTGTTATTAGCTTAACAAGTACAAGCTCCATTAGTATTGAATCGGAAAGGGATATGCCATTTTCTTTGCTACATAAATAGAACCATTTGGGCTTAAACTAAATTATGTCGAAAATGGAATATATGTAACTTCACTATTTGGTCGTTTATGAATTTGAAATAAAGCTTCTGGACACGAATACTAAAAACGAGGTATCTGGTATATACAATACAACAGGGATGGACAAAAATTAGCTATAATGTTACATCATAATATAATTAAATTATTCAACAACATTTTCGTTACTCCTGAACTTCCTTACTTTTAGAAACGAGTTCCTCCATTTAATCATTTTCTCATTTCGCGTCCATCGGGAATATACCTTCCCTTTCCATATTTCGTTAGGAGGGTGCAGCTTAATTACTGTCCAATTCCTTTTTATATAAACTATTGGAGAAAACCGTCAAGGTTACTTTGCACATTTCTTAGAGAGGCTCAACCTTCAGTGAATATTTTTTTTAGAGTAAGAGACACAGGATGTCGATTATTACTTCACGAAAAAGGTTGGGGTCTATTTTTAAATGGCATGCACTTTTTCCTGGAATGAAAGCGTCGGAGAAAGCAGTCGGAACTCAGAACGAATAGAACAAATTGATGCACTTCCTTTCTCATAATGTTGCATGGAAGAAATATAAACGGAACTCGTTATGAAAACAAATATTACCAGAAAGATCACCTGACCGTAAAAATATAACTTGAAGTTAATAATATAAATGCATTCATAGCATTTTTAGATGACATTAGTGCACGCTATTAATTTAGAAATATCCAGTGTGCTTTTGGGAAATGACTCGTCGTAAATTGAGTTTCGTTTAGTCGCGTGTCTCCGTAGCCAGAAAGATTTACATAGAAGGATTTTAGATGAATCTTGGCGTCCTTATGTATGTATATAGAATAATTATCCTATGAAGGAATACTTCAGTTTGTGAAGTTTCTAACTACTAACACTGGAGAAAGAGATACCATCCCTTTAAAAATAGTCGTGTATTTTTCCATTTATGTGCTTCGTGTACATCACGACTTGTTTCGTGCTTTCCTTCCGGTATTACGAATAGCTGGTGACATTATATTTAACAATGTCAAACCGAATCTGTTTTTCTTGTACCCTGTTGCAAAGTAGGTTTCAAATGCTACAATAGTAAAAGTAGTTTAACAAATTTGACCATTTTAGAATTCTTTTAGAGGTGGTGTGGTATACACCAAAGAAAAAGTTACGACTGAAATATTTCGCATATGCAAAAGGCAAAGTTTTGATCTAGTTCTGACAAATTCGCTAGCTCATCGGTAAGTTTGAATTTTACTTCAAAGCCTCTTTAATGCATTTACGGACAGGTTACACAGCGGGAGCCACTTTGCTACCGTTGGTTTTCTTGATTTAGTATCTCCGATTACGATTTTACTTCAAATGTCAAACCTTCAAAAACCATATTTCTCTAGCTCAAGTGCCACAAAAATCAACGGGTTAGAACAGTAATTTTACTATTCAAATCGTAATATTCAAGCCATATCCAGCATCATCAAGTATCAAGTAAGAACCATATTAAGCAAGTAAGTAAGACTTTCTACGCTATGCTAAACGCCTTTTGTTCCACTTTACTTCCGCATTGAGTGGTGATGAAAAAAACCATCGCATTTCGCAAATATTCAATCAATATTCTACTATAGCCTATACAGTTGAGGATTTTTACAGTCGGTGATATTGTGTGCCAATCTCCTTACAATTCCAATGTCTCTTAAAACTGATTTTTGGGCGTTATCTAGAAGAATATTGTAAGCAACAACAAAATAATAGAAGATATGATTCATTGTTTTTCATTAGGTATCCAGTCCTGCTTCCACAAACGGTAAACACACGTCACACCAATCTTTTTGCGTGCCGCTTTCGTCTTACATGTACTGACCTGCACAGCCACCTGCTGTTTCCTCCGTATACATGCAAAATAAATACATACATTATCATCGCGATGTTTCTCCTGGATTTTGTTTACAAATGAATTTTCGTCATTATTTATCACTATTGGTGCTCGTTTCCTGGAAAAAAAACTGGAGAGAGGAAACCAGATAACCTTTACGCTTAAATATTAGATCAAACAGCCTTGAAAGTTTGTAACAGTGAAGCGTGAAAATAGCCACCAGCAATTTTCGTTCAAAGTGCATTATATATTCTTGCTCATGTTTATGGTCTTTTAATGGGAGCTCGTGTCACTTCATCTAAATCACGCACAAAGCCGTTTGAGTGACTGAACCCTCCGTGTTTTGTTCAAATATGAAAGTCACACAAAAAGCCAAGACAAGTTGTTGTAATAATGACCTACTTCCAGTTTCTAACCTTTCCAATGAGCATGGTTATAGCCTCGTTTCCCCATCCGTAATGACGTAAGCTATATGTATTTTACACTGAAAACAAAAACTTCTACTATATATAGTAATTTCGTCGGTGCTGGGGAAACCTGAAACAGAACTGACCAAATTTTTGGCCTGATACCATTTGTTCACATAGGAGAATCCAAATTTACTAGGCTATTGACAGTGGGAGCATTTTCAATCAATGGAACTTGTAATGTCATCGGAGTGGAAATCTATTAATACTAAACCACAACAATGATCAAAATAGACTGCCTTCTTGAGAAAGGAAGAACAGTAAAAGAGAACGATTTCGTTGCTAAGAACCCAAATCAAAAGAGAACAAATGAAATTTTCAGACGATAGGGTGCAAGACAATGGGATTGGACGAAGGGGGGCTAATGCCTACGAAAATAACATTTGTGGACAGAACTCCATTTACTTTTCTACCTAACCTTTGTACTCCCTGGCTGATATATATTCGTTATTACTGGTGAGACGATCAGTTCATATTTGTGGGGAGGGGTTGTAACCTGGCAACACACCTTGAACATTTTTTTAGGAGACGGTTACCTAACTGCAATCGCAATTTAAAAAGTCAACTTAAAAGTCAAAGTAAACAGAACTGCAGGATCAAATGTTAATGCATTTGCAACAGGGATTAGAATATTTTAATGTTTTTGTATGTTATTTAATGGATAGATTATAACTCCTACCGTTTAGAAACATGTTGCGAATTCCGTATTTTTATGGAAGGAATTGCATTAAAAAGGTCAAATGGTAACAAATACTAACTAAGTGAGAACCATATGTTGCCAGAAGTGACCATAAATGTCCTCGTAGCGGGATGTATTCACTAAAATATAGAGCTTTTTTGTGTATCTAACAAATATTGTCCTCTAGCAAGTGCGGAACGGAATGAAACACTTGGGTTTCAGTTGCGGACATATCGTGTTTTTGTTTTTTCATGTTATGGATCAACACAAAAAGTGTATTGACCAGGAAAGAACAAACGGTTTTCAATTTGATTCATGACTGTCCCACTTGCAATGACATCCTGTTTATTTACCTACCAAAACACATTTCCAGCGGAGTGATGCTATTGCCGCATAATGGATGGCGCAAAACTTACCTTCCTCATGATGTTGTTTGGATAGGTATCGAATGTTGTCTTAGTGCGGTACTTCTGTTGGCCAAGTTGGCCGTATTAAATAAAATTCAGTACGGACTTTCATCATTATGCTTGACATCTAGTCTTAGTTTTACAAAATAATAATAATTTTAAGTCCGACTTCAATGGAAGATATTACGGTAGCCCATGTTCAAGTATTGACTGCTTGTGTTGCAATTGTTTAAATGTGTGTTAATGGT
>JAAXOA010002306.1:0-13476 GCA_036561885.1 Salina celebensis | reverse complement strand
TTGCATTTTTGCCGTACCTGGAAGGCGTGGTCAAAGGTCAAACTTTTCCTTTGAGCTTTAGACCTGGCGTGTGGGGTATCATTTGACAACTTTGAATTTAAGCTTTAAGCTTTTACTTTTCGAAAAGCTTTCAGCTTCGTATTTATAGCTTTAAAAGCTTTTATTATATTTTTTACGCATAGACGTATATTTTCTTTGTTTTATTCCTCTTTCATTCATAATATTCAGCTAGATAAACAGGTGATAAAAGCAACAGAATAGATATTTGTTAGACTTACTTGTGAAGGTAATTTAGAATAGACACATTCCTAACATTTGTGGCTACTTTTATAAAGGTTAGTAGAACAAATTATGTGCTTATTTTTTGCAGTGTAATGTGCTGGAAAACTTATATGTGTGGACTTTTATACCACACAGTATTAAACAAACACGTGAAAAGAGGACTCCAGTCTAATTAATTCTGGTAATTCGTTTAGAATCGGGTTATTCACGAAACAACAACATGCACACAAACACGAAAATGATCCCTTCCTTCCTCTATGGACATACCGGCTGTCGGCAACTCTACACACGCAACTTAGCTTCAATTACTTGAAACAATGAAATAATATCAGTTTAAGTATTCCATTCATTTGATTCTATGGACTAACTCATTGTTTCAAAGGACAAACCAGCGTTGTATAAGTATACCTATATCTGTTTTAACGAGAATGTTGCCCAAACTGATAATGCAAGCTTCCTCCTCTCCCCTGAGCTTATATAACGCGACGATGAGCCTCAACAGTTGACTCAATGATGCAAACCGGATGATGAAAGATTTTGATATTAAAAGTTTCAACTTCATTTGATGACCACCTAATTCAACTGGAGAATCCCCTTACAAATGGATCCCAAAAGCGCATACAAACAGTTGTTCCTATGAATTATCCAAAGTAATTACAAAATGCAGGAAGAAGGGGAAAACTAACAGTTTTTTTTGCATCACGTAACATCCCACGTAATAGGAAGAACCAGCGGGGTGCAATAGGGCTTGGCGTTTTGAAACCGCTCTGACTCTTTTAAACTTACGTACATCCTGTTTCGTGCTATAAACACGTTTAACTTTTCTAGCAATGTTTTCTAGCCCTTTTAATGTCCAGAAGTAATTCATTTTTCAAGTTATGATTTGTGGTAATACGCGGTATGGAATTTTAGACATAATTTTTGCATCGTTGACATGACGAAATTACTGGAGAAACATAATCCAGTATGGCAATAAAGAAAAGCTATTATTTTGTGGTACAAAGTTTAATTCGACTGTGCGAGGCCAACATTTGTAAAGTGGATTAATGAAAAACAATTTTACTTACCAAACATTCGTCCTCCATGTGTATATTTGGGTAATGTGAGAGCGAGAATGCAGAAAACTGCTAATCCTCTAGTCGAAAGCATTTTGGAAAAATAAATTGTTTGGCGGTCCTTGTGATGATTAGCGTTGAGATGATAGTACTTCATACACTATCATAAATTACTAAAAGTATTAGTTTTCACCCTACCGTTGCTACTTGCTGTGGAGGGATTTTTATGATATTTATAAACAGGTTTTCAGTCGCGCACATCATCATTAGAGAATACAATGGAAGTATTTGTGAAAATAAGTTGCCATGTAAATTTTTCTCTGATCTGGAGATAATTACGGGACAAATGGGGGGAAACACTTATGAATATAACACCTAATGGCTTAAATATCCAAACTACACTGAAAAACACCTTTTGTTTACTATATACTGAGTTAAGTTACCCCACAAATATCCAAATACATTGTTGTAAAGGTATACATTTTTTGCTCGAAAAATTGCTTTCACTTTTTACTTTCTGTGTTATTACGACACGAACCAATTTTTAACTAAGGAATATTGCAGTAAAGGGAAATGTGTTTTATACATTTTTTAATGTTTCCGATGTGACAGCTTGAAAAATCTGTACTTTCTCTGGCAACAGAAGGACGTCAAATGTTCTATCCTTGTCCTTAGTCAGGGCTGTGGCCTTCCTGCCTGGTTAACCTGTAAAATAACAAAAAAAAATGTTTTAATACTATTGCGATTTAAAAAAAAACTGCAATACTTCATCAAACATTCAGTTAAGATTATAACGACCAGCACTAGAAGCTTTTAACACGAAAGGTACGATTTCCAGTCCATATACTATAACGAGCAATAAGGCAATTAATATTATTAGTTATTAGGGTATTTCAGAAACAGACATTTGAGGGAATTACTGTAGAAATGCAATGACAAGGACATGAATTTGGAATGGATAAGTATTTTCAATGTTAGTCGACTCATCACGAGAATTATTACTTTAAAGATGTTTACTAGCCCTACTACTACTATCTATTGAGTATGAACTCTGTAGGCGAATCGATCTTATTTTTGTATGTCATTATCTACTAAGGAGTTATTCACATTTGGGAAAACCTTCCCCCACATGTCCTCCCGTGGGGTCAAAGTGCTTCATTTTTTGTGAAGATAAAAATAAGTTTTAATTTGACTGCAATGGCTAATTATTGCTTTGCGCTGTTTTATTATTTAGCGTTTAATTTAACCAATTTTCTCAATGAAAACTTTCACTCCGTAAATTAACTCGTCAAATGACGAAGCACTGACATAAAGGTATGGCTTGGTAATTTTCAAACTTGTTGCTTTAACACTAACTCCACGAACACAATCATTATTTTTGTAGGTTTATTAAAAACAAAAGTTGACCATTGTTACAGATTTTTTATTTTTTCACACGAAAATAAATACCTGCGGATGCATTCGATCTAATCAAGCATTTAGGTTTAGTCTAATTCATATTTCTCGTTTTTCAACAACCAATTTTGTCTGGATCGTTTTGGAAGGAAACCTAATAATATCAGTGTTTTTATATAAGTGCCCAATAATAGGTTAAAAACGGTTTCAACACTTTTAAAATATTTTTTATCCTAACACAAGTCGTTTTTCCCACTGCCTTTCCATCTTGTTGAGAGTCCCTCTTGGGTTTTGTAACATGCTAACAGGTCATTTAACAATATACAAGTTTTATTTAAAGATAATCTTTGCCAGAAGTGGTGTCATAATTGGAAAATAGTTTTAAACTCAGGAACGACTTTTCCCTCTCATGCCCAGCTCAAAAAATGTATTTTCCATAGATATGAATACACTTCTACTTTCCACTTGGAAACCACACGATGGAAAATATTTTCTACAAGAGCCCATCATAAAAGCGCAATTTCCAAGCGTCATCATAACACTAAGGGATAACCCATAAAGTACGCAACGGGAATTTAAAGGTGGGATACGTGTGAACGCACCGGAATCCGGGGGTATGAGAGTGGGTGAATATCACCCGCCGGGCCGGAACCGGTCATCCGAGAAGGGGTTCGGGGTTCGGCTGTGGTTCTCGAGAATGATCCGTGTCCAACACGGGGGCTGATGGATAATCATTCCTTCCAATTTTCGGTCAGTTCACAAATATCCCTCCTTTCAATTCCCGTTTCGGAATTTATGAATGGCCCTTTATACAAAACCAGGAAGTTGCTAAAAGACTGTGAAAACGTATGTTGAAGGAGGAAAAGACGTAGTTAAAATAAATGAAACTTCCTGGTTATTCTGTAGGAAAAAACCTGCTTTTCAGCTGAATAGAAAAAGGGTTAACCGTTTTAAGGGAAACTAAAAGAAGAAAAATAAAACTACTATCAAGCGAAAATTATGGAAGTGTTTGTTAACTTGCTCGCTCTTTTCGTGGATACTTTTTGAAAACTTTTTAACGAGATCTTTTATTGCAAAAGCATAATACAAAAATATGTTTATTATTTAAAAAATGCTATACAGAACCGAAGAGAAAGTAAGGTACCAAAGTAGTCCAGGATGTTAATAGTTATAGAGTTTGATAATGCTTAAAACGGTTATTACTCTAATAATCTTCCTATTTTTGAGCGCATCCCTACCTTTTGAGAAGCTCATCAAGATAGAATCAAAGAAGCAGCCACACACTTGTAAGCTCACCATGGAGAAAGATAATTACTGTTCAGATCAACAGTGACATTTCAACTTTTGGCTCAGTTCACCCACTCACGTTGAATCTTTTGATGATCCGTGGGTAATCGGATTAGAAGACTCAAAAATATATATAACTAGTAATGTCGTTCAGATACTAATGACGTGCTTCTAAAATTAATACATAATCCTTATGACGAGCATACAAACAGAGCATAAATGTCTATTGGCTAATTATTTTTGACCAGTGGTTTTATCCACTTTTTTCTAGCTTTATTTGTTTTGTCCAGTGGCAAAAATAAAATATGACGATTTTCACACCAAAATATTATATATAAAAAAACGTGTGTCATTACGCCGCTTAAAAGAGTTTAATAAGTACTGAGATGAGATATGCCGTCATTTCAAGCACTTTTCATGTTATCTTGTAACATTGGTACGTCCGTTTATGGTTCTGAGTGTGCATTTCGGATTAAATGACATATTTGTCCATTTTGGCCACTTTTGTCCATTGTCCAGGACAAAAAGAAAAAAAACATTGCATTTTTGCTCTTGAGTTTAGAAACTATATTTGTACTAATATAAGAACAGGATTAATATTAACAGGATTTTTTTCGACGTTATTCGTTTGATGCGATTTCGGTTGAAAAGCCCGCAAAAATTAGCTTTTGCATTTGTATTAGGCGAATAGGAACGCACCACGCAAGAACAACAAGAAGAAAACTTGGTAAAAGGAAGCATTTCTCAAATATCGGGCTCACATGAGAAAATCATAATTACTTTTTTAAATCCACCTGCTCTATACACTATTAGATAGCGGAAATGGAAGTAATATTTATTGTTCATGGTGGTCGAGCCATTAATAGGTTCGTGTGTCATCAACAGTTAATTGAGTATCTGCAATAGGAAGAACCTCTTTAATCACCAGCATTGATGTTTTTGCAGGAGCAATTAAGTTTCAAAGGATTTCACAGAGCTACTTTTGGGAGTGTCATGATGAATCATGTATTTGTGCTCATTGAGAAACCTTTACCGACATTGGAAGCGTGCACTAATCATTAGGTTTTTTTTGCGAGCGTGCAATTAATTGCAGTGTTTTTGTGTGGTTGATCAATAGTAAAAAAACATTAAAGCTCTTTGAGTTTGGGACTCTCATTTGCAATGTTTATTTTAGAAAATGGAGGCGTTGATGTAGATTATTATGCTTCCTCACCACCACTTAAGCTCAAACCAGGCAGTATTTTAAACAGGCAGCTGCATGTTGCCATCAAAATTTTCTGAAATATGGCTGGGTATATTTGCAAGAGAACAAAAATATGGTTCTACTGCTTGTGTAGGCCGCCTGCTTCAAATAAATTTTTAAATGGGTTTACGCTACTGAAAGAGAAGCTTTCTCTGTCCTCTGAATACCAATGAAGCACTTGGTAATATTCTGCTCTGGTCTTGTTTCAAAAACACAGCTAAAATGCTTTCAGTGTTTAATCCCCGCTGTTTCTTGCTGCTACCTGTCTAATTTAAGTGCTATCGTATGCAGAAGCATGATTCGTTTTATTTCCTTGTTGCTAACTATCATGACGATACACTAAAAACCAATGCTTTTCTATCTGTCAGCGTAGTCAGAGGTATTTTAATGATATATGTATACATCAAAACTAGCTCATTTTGTTAGATAATGAAGCAATCGTGTACAATAATAATTGTGAAAGCTATAACGTGTTTTTAATCCATATCAATTTAGAAAAGAAAACTTTACTACACAGTACACAGTTGCTAATACGCCTGACGGCTAAGTCTTAAAAGTCGCTGGTGGTACACACGGAGCAAGTTGTCTCTTTTCTGAACGAGTGGTCGAAGGAAAAAGCAATAACAACAAGAAGAGCTTAAGTCGCAGCTCCTTCAAACCTTTTACTCTAAGCATATTTGCGCAAAATATTGCCTGCTGTTAAAAGTTATTCTTAAGAAAAATTCAACTTTTAAGCAAATCAATTAGTCGTACAAACTGGTATACAAAAATGTTTCTTCCATATTTTCAAAATGCATAATTATAATTGCAAATATGCTTCAAGTAATGTAATCTAAAAATTGACAATATAATCTCAAGAAAAATACTTGGTTTTTAGATTAAGTTTTAGTTTCATATTTTATGTGTATCTCTCGATTATGAATATACTGTGCATCAGACTTACAATGCACAGAGCATCCATTTTGTCCACCCTTTTTCTCTTTTTGTCCTGAACAATGGCCAAAATGGACTAAGATGTCATTTTATTGCCAATACACACTCAAAACCAAAAACAGACGCTGCGATGTTACAGTAAAATCATTTTAATGACCTAATGACACAATATTTTGCCCAGTTTCTCATGCAAATAATGAATAATTTTTATTTTGTCCATATTTGTCCTGTGGATAAAATACAAATATGCTGGATAAAAGTGGACAAAACCACTGGTCAAAAATGACTGTCCACAACACAGCAATGAAACACCGCCATTTGATTCAGCCAATGTATTTAGTTCAAGCTGAAATAGGTTTTACCCCGATTTATATTTTTCTTCTCTAACAAAAATGTACACAGTTCAAACAAATCACTTGGCACAAAAAAAAAACTTAGAAAGAAACTGGACTGGTGTGTTGGATGGACGTGAAGAGCTGGAAGAACTGATTTTTGTATACTTGTACGCCTTAAATATCTCACTCTATCTCAATTTTACACATTCTGTCCAGCAGCTTTTAAAAGGGATTTTTCTCCCTAGAGGCATGAGCGGAGAAAGGAAGCTGCATGCTATGAAATTGCAAAAAAAGGAACTCCTTCCATTGCACAACAGATATAAGTTACTCTACTGACCGAAATGAAAATGGTTTTTATGTGGCGAATGACTAGTCACTGAGATAAGGCAAGAGAAAAAAATCTCATTTTAGCACTGAACAAGGTAGACCATATATTTTCCGTTGCATTGGAGTTTTTGAACTTTGCACATAGTCCGTCTTCCAAAATACCTATATACTACTGTCCGAATATCTTAGAAAAAAGCAATTTTCAGTTTTGGCTAACATGAAAGAAAAAAAGAGAAAACCAGTCTTGACTTGAAAACTGACCATCGATCTCGAGAAACGTTTTCATTGTGCACACACCCACCAAAGAACAGGAGAAGCTCGTGAGTACCTCGAAGAAAAAGGAGAAAACCGCTCCAAAAATAATCTTTCCGACAAACTTGTAATGCTTCTTCGTGACAACACGAAGACTCATATTTCCTTGAAGTTTTTTTTTCTCCTTGGCTCTCTCAATTGCTACAGGCAAATCATTTTCTCTCACTATTTTACTACAAACAAAGTACCGATGAAATCAATGAAAAACTTCAAAGAGTCAGAGACTAGTAGTTTTTTTCAGCGTTCTCATGTTACACTGGAGTGTAATCATCCTAAAGAATCACGATATTAGAAACCTACCACAATAAAAAGGTTTTCAGGTTTTTTTACATTCAGATACAGTTCAGGTTTCTAAACGTTGCACATATACGTTGTCCAGTAGGGTATGATCCATAAAGTATGTAACGGGGATTGAAAGGAAGGTGGGTTATTTGTGTACTGACAGAAAAATTTGGGGTATGAGAGTTGTTTTCTGCCTTTCAATTCGCGTTACGTACTTTGTGAACGAGCTCTAATGTCTCGCCATAGCGGCTTTAAAGTTTTTTTTTTTTTTTTTTTTTTTTTTGTAGATTTTCTGCATAAACAGCGGTGTCATGCAAGCCAAAATATCCACCTGCAGCTCGTATTGAATAACAGATGAACTTAAAAATATATACAAGAAGCTGCTGAATTTTTTAGTCAACATGCTTTATATGTGGATTTGGCTTGAATTATGAGTTTGTTTTATTTCATGGTGGATACCAGTAGAAAATTGTTAATCTATGTGTGCGCAAAGTAAACAAATTAAACTTATGCGTTGAGGGTACTCATTGAATCGTTTGTTTGATATGCAAAAGCAATGGTTGAAATATACGGAAAGTTACTCATATCAATTTTACTGGATCTATGCACTAAAATGATGCAAATAATGAGTATTCACGCTGCAAATATTGTATTCTATCATATATGAAAGCCCGTAAAAATTGCTAAAAAGGGATTGTATTCCAGTATTGCAAAATTTCGCAGATTGTTTTTTGTTCGCTATCATTAAGTAACAAGATCTCTTGAGATGGGATGACTACTGACATTTTATGCAAATATTTAACAAGAGTTATGTATTGTAGTTATTGCAGATTTTTACTTATTCTGTGCAACTTTTAGTAGCAACTAAGGGTTACCTGTGTTTTTTTTTGTTATGAAAACATTGACTTCCATGAAGTATAACTCATGTAAACTGAAAGATTTCATAACTTTCGAAACAACTCTTATGGTAACAATCGGATAATGCTCTCTTGCGACTTCTAGAAGGTTGCTCTATATTGCAAGTCGCATTTGAACAATTCCTCGTCAAAATGTCAATTTTAATGAGGTGTTTTCATTGCAATGTTATGTAACCACCAACTGTAATTTTGTACTAAAAGGCAGCTCAGGTGAAAGAGTACGTCGAAATAGAAGCAGGAAGTGTGCTACTTACACCAGTTTTTGTTTAATAATTGTCAAAACTATCTTTGCAAGAGTTTGTTTGTAAGCGTAGGTAGAAAGTTAAACAACTTTACTTTTTGTTTGATGTATTCAATGCAATCTCTCGAAGTACATAAGCGAACATGTGTATTTTTTCAGTTTTGCACCTGCAACCAGTTCTGAATGATAAAAGAACGAGAGAAAGAATGTTTGAAGTTTGAACTTGCTTAGGTACATTGCTTTTGTGTTTTTTAGAAAGATTTTTCAACTAAAAATTTGATTAATTCTATGGGAAAAGTAACTTTCATACAAAAATTGATTTTTGAGTTGTCACGCCAGAGTAACTGAAGCATATTAAATTCCGTTTGCATATCCCGTGTACATCACTATTTTCTAGACTATGGATAAGCGAATGTGTTACAAATATGTATATTTCAACCTAATTTTATCCATGAACGATTCAACCATGAACTACACACAAGTAGTTGAAAATTTTAATCAGAGCATCCATTTTGTCCACTTTTTGGACTGGTCAATGGACAAAAACGTCCAAAATGGACAAACCTGTCCATTTATCCCAAATGCACTCTCAGAACTATAAACGGACACAGGGATGGTAAAAAACAGAAAAATGGAAATACTCGAAATGTGCTGATCTTCAGCACTTACTAATCTTATTTAAATGGCATGTTGTATTCTCATATTGTTGTCAATTTTTGCATGGAATTTTTTAATTTTGAAGTTTTTAAGTCCACTTTTTGACCATCGGAATTCGGCACAAAATTAATATTGTCCACTGGCCATTTTATACCATTGTTTAATACACGGCATGTTGCAACCAGCAGCATATCATGATTACCAGTGATTATCTTAATACCTGTATAATATCTGCTTTCTATCCAGAACTAGGTTTTAATACCATAAACTTTTCTATTTTTCTATTTTATGTTACCCTTTTATCTTGTTATTTGAAGAGCACGCTAAGCTGGCAGCATAAAACATAGTTTTTTTTCTCCAAAGACATGATAAACTGTTACGCGTTATGTGTACTACGATAAGGAATCTGTTTCAGCTACAAAGTAGTCGCATATCAACACAGACAATTATTATACAGGTCACGTTTTTTCCATTAGAGTAATCAGTTGAACTTTGAATGCCTTATTAAAGATCGTCTAGCGACCAAAGGCAATTTTTATCTTACGCCAGAAAAAAAAATCTTATCATGACTTGCTTGCATCATAACAAAATCCTTTTAGAAGAGGACATGCTACGCAAAAATGTCTAAAGTGCATTTTAAGTTGTCGACAACCATTTTAAGTATTTTTTGCACGATAAAGTGTGTTTTCTTGGCCTAACAAATTTGCAAAGTGAACAGCCAAAAAGAACTTGAAACTATACGTATTGAAGTGACAATTCGTTCACATCGCCACTTTCACTGCAAAAACTTTCTTCAGTACATGACTCCACGGTTTCCTACATGAATGCAAAAGTTGCATGCATCTATTGAAAAAAAAGTTTTCCCTGCATTGTAATTTCAGCCTATTTTTAGTAATAATTTCGATACTAAATAAAATGGCGTGAACAAATACAGGGCCTGTAGGTTTTGCAACATCGTTGCAAACATATAAAATGATCGGTTTGCTTTACCAAGTTGGAGAAGCGTAAGCGGTAAATTGGAATGATGATTGTGTTTCGTATTAGATGAAGGGTGAATTAAAATTTCAACAAAAACGGATGGCGTTTCTCTAGAGCATTGGATTGACACGCCGTTTTTTTCAACCAACGGACCAAACTGACAGCTGAAGTAATAAAAAAGGAAAACTTGTGGACTCCACGAAGGCGCTAGAGCTATCACAAATATTAAGCGAACAATAGTTTTTTTTATACGCAGACCTCTCTAGTCTGGAGAACGAAAGGCCACAGGATAAACTTGGGAGTGTGATACCGTAACATTTTTCTTCTCGACATAATTTTTTTCTTTTGAGAGAAACTTTGTTGGACGAAGTAAACTAAAAAAGAAAATAGAGAGTTTTGACTTTTTATCGCAAAGTTGGCTGATTTTTATTTTCTATTGACTATTAAGTGCATAATAATGTGACATTTGGTATAGAAAAAAAAACAGTTGGGTGCAGCAGTACAAGTTTCCTTTATTTGTTCCAACCCGCCCCACTATTGTTTCTACGGAAAGTACTTTGACAGTGGTGTGTTTACAACCTATAGCTTTCCACATTGATTACTGGTTAGCGCTAGTTTTCATTTCCATAATGTGATTGTTGTTGCCACTCTGTGTTCCTATTTACGGGAAAAGTTTCCAATGCAAAAAGTATTCGGAATTGTTATCCGTTAGGTGGTTTTGCCTGGTATCAAAAATCCCACGAAACATGAAGCTTCCATTATAAAATGAACTTAAATCAGCAAACTTACATTTTAAAATTGAGGCTCCATTACAAAATTGCGACGGTAAATTTCGTGCTTTTTTATTTTAACAAATATACTTTCACTTTTCCACTTATTATGATTTTCTCACAAAATTATCCGCTATTCGTTCGAAATTGTCCATCCTTTGCTCAATTTCTTGTGTGCAATTTAGAAAATTGTTTTTCTTCGAAGTAAAAATAAAATTGCTTGTATTCCGTTTAAAAATGGAACGTGCAGCGATCGTTGATTTTTAAAGTATTGAACAAAGTCTATGTTATGCACTCTGAGTTTGGTTTTTAGGCGATGTTGTCACCTCGGCCGAGTCACTTTCACTTTGACAAAGTTACCTTGGAATAATAAAAAATGTATGTTGTGTGGAGTTGGTTCTCCTCAAATGCATACTTAAACAACATTTCACTCACTCCAGTTTTCACTTTATATTTTGTACAAAACACTTTCACTGTTAGACATACCAAAGACATCAAGACTCAAGAGTCTCTTATTAAGCGACGCTTTCAACTAATTCATCACAGAAAATATACACCCGTCAGTTACATTGTCATACTAATACACACACAAAATAATAATTAAGTGTTCCATAAATTAGTTTTTTTTCCTTGCTGTAATACACCAGCTATTGTTTTACACTTGTTTGATTCTAAGCTAAACACTGAAAAAATGGCTTCACTTTTATTAGTACCTATGGCCAATGAACATGCGAAAAAACGCAAATAAACAATTTTCACGTGTTCCAACAAAAGACAAGTTCAATATTTGTTTTGCTCTGAACCAGAAAAAAAGTAAACTACTGGTTTTGGCTTGGAATCGACGGAAACATTAATTTTATCTGAGGTGTCACTTGTGTTACCGTTCCTTTCCGTTATTAACACACAAGTTGTTGTGTTCCGCAAAGGTTTGCACTTTTTTTTTCTTGTGTCACCGTTTCGAAAGTAAAAACTTCACTGAAAATGATATGAAAAGAAGTACTTTTCGTGGCTGAGCATGATTGACAATGATGATTAGATATGAAATTATATATTTTACATGTACCCTGTCTCTCTCTCCTTCCACCAAAATTTTAATATGACAACTTCGCAAGGTAACAAAAATGTGCCTTAGAACTGCTTTAACTGCACAACTTGCCTCGCTTGTAGTTTTCACAGAAAAAATTCACCGAATATTGTGTGCGTACAAGTTTGCCTCTTTCAGATTTTCATACAGGTATGCACCATAAGAGAAAGCTTGTAAATAACAGTTTGTTTTTTCACCCACCGCGTGTGTTTTGTGCGTGTGCTCACTCCTCAACGCGAACTTTCCAACTGAGCTCGCCGACCAAGAGTTGAGGGTAGAGATTCACGAGAGAGGAGGGCAAAACCAAAAATGATCACCGTGATGCCTTGTAGGTTTCGCTGTGGAGATGCAACTACTGAAAATAAAATACACGGGGAGTCTAGGACCCATCCGAATATTTTTTTTACAAAAAAAGCAGCTCGAAGCACATGGAATAGAAAAAAAAGAAGAATAGTTCCTTCAGATGGACATACACAATTCTCTCCGTGGCTTGAAGAGGGGAAAAAGTGAAGAAGTGAGAAATACTTGTTGTCGTTGTTACCATTACGGCTACTATATCCAGCGTGAGCTTTATTTTTGTAGCGTGGCAAAGAGCTTCTTGGTATTTTTTAAGGCAACTAGCTAAAAGTAAAGCATTCTGCTTAAGAAGCTCTTCAGACGCGACTCAAGTCAGTCATGTTCAGTATTGTGTGTGCATGTGGGCATGAGAGCAACGGTGAATGGGAGACGAAGAATAAAAAACGGGCAAAAGAAGTGGACTTTTCAGGACAATGAATATAGGTATCTAATATGTATTTGGAAATGAGCGTTTCGTTCATAAGAGTAAAAGGTATTGTTAGCCTTGAAGATAATCCATAAAGTACGTAATGGTGAACGGGAATTGAAAGGTGGGTTATTTGTGAACAAACCGAAAAATGGGGGCATCGGAGTGTGTCTCCATAAGACGACGGGACGGACCTGGTCAGCCGAGAGGACCGAACCCCACGGCAAACAGACGAGCCACGACGGCTATGTCAGAGACGAGCCAGCGACCGGGTCGACCACGACAACCGACGGTGCAGTGACCGGAGGCCGAAAGAGCCAAGACCCTCAGGGTGAGTCAGGGGGCAAGCAAGGAGGATGAAGCGGGAGATCTTGGCGCTGGCGGTGAGATGGCTCCGCCAGGCGGCGGGGTTCGGCTGGAGGTATGTTGGCTATGTTTCTCGAGGATGACCATGGCTCGACCCGTTGTCTGATGGAGACTCTCATACCCTCATTTTTCGGTCCGTTCTGAAATAACCCACCTTTTATTTCTCGTTGCGTGCTTTATGGACGAGCCCTTGGTGGTGTTACGATAAAAAAAGTAAAACGATTGACCTGACAGGTTCAATAGTATTCG
>JAAXOA010002305.1:0-13478 GCA_036561885.1 Salina celebensis | reverse complement strand
AATAGTCAGGGGTCGATGGAAAATCGTTTACTCATTGTTATTACAACATGTTTTACTATTACAATTTGTTAAATCTTCTGGGAGAAAATAAAATTAAAGTAATATAAATAGGTCCAATCTACTTACACAGACATTTTAATTTACATGCATATTTATCGAAATATCCAAAGCTGTAAGTGTTACGAAACTGACATTAGTACAGCAAGTACTGAGATCGCTGACTGCGTCTGTCTGTCTGAGGGTTCACTACACTTGTAACGTTTGACCGATTTCAGTATTTGACGAAACGATGCATTGGCCCAAAAGGAAGATTCCTATTGTTTTAGGTGCATATCAGGGCCTAATTAGTTTTCGTCTCACGTATTGAGTTTGACTTATATCAGAACCCCCCAACAGGGTAGTTACAGTGATCACTTTTACATGAAGTGTGATATATCATTGAAACGGTCTCGAGTAGTGCTGCTCAATGACATATGTATGTCAATCCTGAAAGTGCCTGGAGGGTGTCAACTTTTGTCAGGTGAATTTTCGCATTACATGCGATGCGACCCATCCTTGGAAAGTCCATGCAAAATCCAGTTGAACAGGACATGTTGGGAGTGTGACGGTGGCCCGCAGGCAGGTGCCGACAAGGTCCTCATTCAGCAATGGTTGACACATAATATCATAAATCTTTCTGCTTGAAATGTACAGCTTTTATCCTATAAAATTATGAATCGCGTAATTTTGAATTTAAGTAAGCTCCAATGAAAAAATTGCTTTCAGACAGCCAGCTAACCTGTATTGTTCGAGGCCAACAAAAGGAGCGCTTTTGGAACTGTACGGAATGCAGGTTGGTATTAGTCATTCAAAGCAGAAAAGTTGGGTAAAATTTGGATTCTTAGAGACTCGACAGGACTACGTTCGGAATTTTAAGCTAATTAATTTGGGATATCACGCGCTAAAACTAACGACTAAATGACAGCCTTAAATAATGAAGCAATATTTAATTATTCTTCCATGTTATATTTTTTGGAATTATAGAGGGACTTCAGAGATGGGTGATTTTTTAAGGAAACTATTATCACAGTTTGCGCAGCACGGGTAATGAATTTTATGCATTTGAGTATCGTTTCCTTAGAGCGTGTCAAGAAGCCTGCTTGTTTTAATCACTTCTTAATAATATCAACCCTCCAAATCAATATTTAGGAAGTTGGAAGTAAATCAATATAATATATTCTGAATTTGTGTAGTCCGCCCTCATACCACACGATACTGGTAGAATAGAACAAGAATGAATGTAGCATGTTTTTCTAATATGAATGTGCTATTTTATACAGTCAATAGTAGGAAAATCGCAAATGAACATTTTACACACCTATTTCAAAGCAACTAGCACAAATTTAAAACGTGTGCCAACTGGCACCAGTGGGAAATTTTTACATATGAGAATGTTTCAAATACAAAAGGGAGAGTCGTAATAAGTTAAGTTTGTCGGAGATTTTTATTTACCGTTTATTCAGAAACCCGATACTTATTTTTTAATGTTTCCATACTTGCTTCTCCATTGCGCCAGTTGAACCGGGCAGATTTCTATATAAAATGTGAAACGTTCGATATTTTTATTATAGAGAAAACAGAAGTTTAAAGAAAATGAAAAAAGAGAGCAAATCTGTTTTACTGACACAGTAAAATGGTGCCATTTTTTATCAACATATTTAGGCAACGTTTTGTGTCCCAAATATTTTGATTAGGATTCTAATTTTTGCACAAGCGTTTTCATTTTGTTCGTTACTGTCCCTGCGTTCGGCTATCTATTATCCATTACTAAATGAATTCCAGTCATTCCTAAATTTCGTTCAGATGATCAGAAACAAAGATAAGACAAGATCAAATCTACATATTCTGAGCTTTACGACCATTTGGTTATTCTGACGGGATGTGGATTCGTGGGAATTAATTGATGTTGACTTGTTATAGCTGTTGTAGTACCGTAACTTCCAACAAAACTCCACCATTTCCACTCGTACTAACTTCGAACACTATCTTGATAAAAATGCACAATATAAAATTATGCTTTAAATTTAATGATAGATTTTTTTTGTTCCTAATACCGTACAACTCACGAGTAAATGCAAGCATATTTTTTGAAGCAACGAATTCCTCAGTTTTAAGCAACTCGCTTAGCTTAGACTTGAATGAGCGATGATGGCGCGAATGAAGTAGAATGCTACTGGTGACATAAAGATAACGGGCTATTAGTCTAAACAGAATGAAACGATTTAAGGACATTTGTATGGAAAACAAGAACTATTATTAAGAAAGTGTGGAGAAGTCTGTTAGCTCAAGATGTATACTGCCAATTTGGCTCCATTTTGCCACATATATTTAACAATAAACCGAAGAGAAATTGTTTTGGAGCTTTAAAAATATTCTGATTTTCCTTGCTTTCGTTGGTGTAAGTTACTGTTTGGGTAGACACGGTATGGTTATTATTACGCTGAAAACGCTAGTGTCAGTTTTTATTAAAACAGCTTTATGGAGTTACTGAAATCTATGCACCGAGAAAAGTACCTTTGGAACAACATTAAAAGAGAATCTCGAATTCCCTTTTTCTTCGAAATAGTACCATTAGGAAGAATTGTTAGCGCTTAGCTCTTCCGGCACTACGTTTACGACGCACGGTAGCATCTTGACATTCCAAATCTACATAATTCTTAAACGGTGACTTTCTTTGTGATCATTCAAATGAATTCCTCTCTGAAGTTTTGGGAAATAACGTGTCGTTTGATGCATAGTTAGATGACGTTGGAACTGTTGTTTGCCTGTCCTTCTCATCGCATTCCAGTGCAGCTTGAGATTGATAACGTTTGCTTCCGTCCTTCTAATGGTTTCTCATTCTCCCTTTTGTCGCCTTCTCTCTGATGAACCAATTCTTGCCAGCTTGTGTGCATAATTAACAAGATTACTCGCAATCGTCCGATCAGAAGCACAAAAGAGAAATGCTGGACACTGACTTTTTCTAATTACGGCCGGAATCAATGTCTTTTCTTGTATGTATAGTTCCGTATAATCTGCTCCAATTTTATACGCTCCACAATCCAATTTATTGTTATATCTTGATTACAACTAGGACCTGCCGTAATCCGTAACTGCCTGATTGTTGCTTTCAGAGACACTTACATTGATAGTCTTTTGTTGTAATTAGCATCAAACTCGAACTACAATTTCAATTGTGGTCGCTAAAAAGTACTTTTGTTGGCAAACAATTTTTGCAGGTGCTATCTATTTGCAAAGTTTATTTTTGAGAATTTTACTACATCACAAATTATATACTCAAGCGAAACAAAGGTTTTTATCTTCGTATAATCCAAACAAAATTATTTTTTGCGTTGTGGGCGTGGACACTGCACGTCCCTCCAAAAACAAAAACTCCGGATGCACCCCCTTGCAAAGATTTATGTCACAAGGTGCCTCACCCTCATCATGTCACAAGGTCACAATCACAAGCACGTAATCTGTGAGTTTGTAAATAACCGCCATTTTATGACTAATAGTAACCTCATATATGTATTATTTATGGTCCAGACTTCAGTATGGTCCCTGATTTTAAGCAGTATCACAAGAATTTAATGACTCCCCCACCCTTCCTAACAGTGACATTCTATGTACACGTCCCCTTTTTAGGCCCTGTTGTCCTGTTTCATATCATGTGCTATTTAAGCATTTGCATAAAGTTTACGAGCCCATAAAGCAGCATTAGCATAACACTATTTGCAATCATTCCGGAGCAATAAAACACCAGAGAGGTTGTTCTACCCAACTGGTATGCAATCATACTCCCGGTTTCATTTGTTGTACATTATTTATTTGGTTCCAAAAGGAATCTCAATAGCGGCCAGAAACTTTTCGCTGTGTCAGGTAGCTTGCCATGTTACAAACTTGACCTCCAACGCTCACATACAATTAAATTAAAAGCTGTAATGCGTCGGGCACCCTTAACAATTCTTTGCCATGGTCGGTACATCTACGAAAAATTGTTATTTAGATGACGTAATGCGTAATAAGATTTGAAGGCCAAGCTTTTGAATTAAATATGACTCCGTTCCTATGGGCTAAAGGTTAATGTCGAAAAGCTGTTGCGATTTCCCATTGTTGTATGCGTATTTACTTAGTACAAACAAATTTCGCACAACCTCCGTTCCTTGTTCAATACTCGACTTGTTTTTTGTTCTAGCTTACATTGTACAGCTTCCAGTCACCAGTATATTCCCTAAACTCTGGCTGTGAAATTATTCACAGTACCATGACAGCAAACTATTTGCAGCCCTCCTGTCCTCTTTGACATTTGGCAAGCTAATTTCTGCTTTCCCACTCTGCCTAATACTACTCCAGCTCAGACAAACATCCTCACATTCCTGAGAGAGCTATGGATAATGAATGAACCAAAGTAAACGGTTGACTTGGTCTCTCCATCTTTACTGAAAGTGCAAACTCGTCGGTTGAAGACAACCTATGCTCACAAACCTTTTCCTGCTTGATCTAGATGATAATTATCACTTCTAGATTGTCTCAAGATGCGGGGAAAAGGAAGACAGCAGTCACGGCTTTTGCTCTTACTCATCTTAACTAACTCAAGAATCGCTAGCCAAGCTAATCACGCAACGCTCTAACGCATTATTTAATAGGTAAACCAACATCCTCTGCTTTCTTGAGCTCCATAGAAGGGGTCGTCCAAAAAGAACGTCACATGGAGTGAAGCTAGGGTGATTTGTGAACGGCACGAAAAAAGATGGTGTGGGAGTAAGTCTTCATCAGGTTACTGGATGGACCTGGTCAGCCGAGAGGACCAAGCCCCACAGCCGACAGCCGAACCCCACCGTCTGTCAGAGCCGCCCCAACGCCGGCAGCCGTGTCTCCCCCGACAGGCGACGAGCCAGCGACCGGAGGCCAGCGTAGCCAAGAGCCTCGCCCGTTAGGGAGCGGGAGGAGGGAGCGGGAGGAGGGAGCGGGCGAGGAGCCTGGAGGGGGGACACGGCAGCCGGCGTTGGGGCGGCTCTGACAGACGGCGGGGCTCGACTGGAGGCTGTGGAGCTCGGTTCTCTCGGTTGACCAGGTCCATCCAGTCACCTGATGAAGACTTACTCCCACACTATCTTTTTTCGGGCCGTTCACAAATTACCCTAGCTTCACTCCATGTGACGTTCTTTATGGATCATCCCGAACAAGTGGCAAAAACCTCAAATTCTGAATTTGCTTCAACAGGAAAGTGTTAAGGAAAGGCTTATCTTCCCAAGGATGTCCTCTTGTGCACGCTACGCATTCATTTCATTCTGTTATGGCTCACCTGGAAATGGTGTGGGATTCCAACTTACTTTATGCCTTGCACACGAAGTTAGTCTATAAGGCCAAAACGTATAAAGTCAGTCAGTTCTTAATGTTGTTATTCTCCTGGTGCAAAACAACCCTTAACCATTCATTTTGCTTCCAAGAGGAAACTTTCTTTATGTCAGTCCTTTCCTCAATTTCTATGTATGACCCTTTGGAAAACGGTCAATTCACCTAAGTCCCCTTAGCCATCATCCTGTGAAACTTTTCTTTTCCACCAATTCTGGTCCTACTTTCTACTTAAACTAGTCAGAAGAAAATCTCAACTTTCTCCAAGACCGCTGGGCAAAAGTATGTTTTCCATAACTTCCACTCAATTTGAAATTGAAATCTTGAAGGTTCACACAAACTAAAAATCTCAAGCACAACATAAACACTGGAAGGTGACACTCATGAGATTCATTAGAACTTTCAGTTCACTTTGCTCCATTTCTATTCTATTGGTCAATTAAAGCACGTGGCCAACTCCTCATTTGAGGTTTTCAAAGCTGGGTCCTCAAAACACAGCCAACTTTCTCCAACACGAGTAAAACACAAGAAACTCTGTTTGTTCCTCTTCACTTTCCTTTCCCTCCACCATTGATATTCAAATCAGACCCCGTGCAACTGAATATACAATATTCATTGTTAGATTTCTCCCGCTTTAATCACTTCTAAACCCAAACTGCGTGGAGGGGTAGGACCCTTTTGTTAGCGTGCTCTTTCCTGATTCAACACACTTGCTCATTTTTTCGTTAATATTACAACACATGAATCCATGATTATTTATGGGCTGTCTACCCAACGTTGCTTTCACTCGCTCGCATTACTTTCTTCTGTGTGATCACAACTTCGTGTTCTTTTCATCTAATATTTTTTTTTGCTCACAGTTCACAGAGTGAGGTAGGTAGACAAGTTAAATAAGGCTTAGCAATGGTTTATGTTTTAAGCGTATTGTTTATGAGGTGATCATTGAAGCTTACACACATGTTTCCTTCTTGCCTGCGTCGACATCATCAAGACAAAAAAAAATCGTCTCTTGTTGAACCGGACGGATAGATGAAACAACCTATTCTACTCACGTTTCGTACATGAGTGTTCCATAGGTTAGGTGAAAGTCGAGGAGAAAGCCATTTATAAGAAATGATAGTGTCAATAGAGATGATACTAAATGAAACCGAGACAAATACTTGATAACAATAACAAGAGCGATGAGCCGTATGTGAATTCACTAGAGTCATCAAACAGATTAGCTTTGCTGAAAATGAAGACACCATCGAAGGAAATCAACTTTGAGCGCTGGCTCAACAGTCGGTTTCTTTTTGAACGGATTTGACGGCGTATTTGATTTTGAGTGGATGTAAGTTTTCCTCTCTGTAAGAAGTGTCGCGTCGCTATTATTTCCTAATCAGTGTTTTGTAAACCATGAAAATGTGAGCGGGTATGTTGATATTGGTAACTATATATTTGGAATACAATTGACAGCGAGAAATGTCCTAGCTCTTGTTTCACGTACGAGTGCGTCCTGATGTTGTGGTATGGTCAGTCGGAACTGAATGGACCAAAGACGCTACCAAATTGGCATTAGATCCCGGCGCAGCAGTAACAACTGTGAAAACCAGTACCCGAGTGCGTGTTCTGTTTGCTGAAGTATCCCTTCAGCAATGAAACTCGATGGTATGAGTAAACACAAAGAAATACGTACTTCAAAGAAACATTACTATAATTACAGTTGTCTTGAACCTCTCTACTCATAGAAAATGAAATCTTTGATTCTTAAGGCCTGGTATGAACATGAATGTAAAATTTTTATTCAGTTTCAATTCTATACGGCTGTTTTAATACACTGAATTGTTATTCTATAAAAAGCGTTTTAGGAAAATCTGGCATCTACAAAAACGACAAGATCGATTTGCCGACAATTTTATGAGTATCGTGCAACACTTGGATGGCGTTTAGGAGTCGTATAAGTATTTAGGAGAAAATTGAAGTAAAACTCTTTTTCTTGTTGCTAGCAGAGTTGGTTGCAAGGAGGAATTGTTGGACATTACTTTTTCCTCCAGAGAAAGTAAGTCCGACTCTGCGAGAGAAAGTTATATTAAAATGTGAAAGCTTCTGAAGAATCAATGAATGCTGGCGATGACGACGGCGTGTATAATGATGACTTTGTCCGTCCTCTCCAACTTGCTCACACACAACGTTAACTTGTATGAAAGAAATAATCGGCTATATCGAACTTTACGAAGCAAGCTGGAGTGGCACCATATAACAAAATAAAGCCGAGCACTGGTGTTGTAGAGAATAATAAAAAGGTTACCCAAACAAAACTTCCCCCTTCCCTGTTCTCTCTTCCTTCAAGTAGCCTGTCCCTCTTTATTACCTACTCCTCATGTGAGTCGTGAACAACTAAGTTTCTGTATTGGTTGCACAATAAAAAAATATGTATTTTTCTGTGCGTAAGTAGAATATTTGACGCTCTATAGTGAAAGCAACAACTATTTCGAAATATAATGGGGGATTCTGACTATCAGTACAAGTTGAAGGAACACGGTCACCAAAAAAAGGTTCAACTAGCGAGACAGATTCATAGCACTTTCCCCGAGCACATTTTCAAAGAGGCTGCAATTCCGTCTTTCTCTGTAGATCTTCAATGTTGTTATTATTGTGGTGGTGCCAGGAGAACATTGGATATAAAGTGGTATCTTCCTAGCGGACTGATTCACAGAGCGGCTGGAGTTGGAGAGGACCACACGCAGGAGAAAGCTAGACACAGGAAAGAGAAAATTCATATGTGCTGCATATGATATAACGAGTACAACCATCATTTAATTTTTGTCGTGTTTATCAGTGTTGGCATCTTAATATTTTCGTGCTATTACAAACACCTTATTGGCTACAAGGCAACCTACTTTCGATTTTATCTATCGTCTGATTTTCTGGTATGACTTATCCATAAATTTGGATGTTTGTTCCCCTCTAGAGATATTTTCTTGGTGCTGTAAGGCCTTTTGTACCTGCAGTGTACACTGACACGAGGAGAAAAATCGAGCTTTGTTGACTCTACTTGTGAGCAGTGACTCCTCTGCGGTGAAAGGGGCAAGACCCGTGCTGATCAGACCTACTGTAAACAAGTTTACGGGGAATACTGAGAATTTCCAGCTTCCTCAGACTTCTCACTCGGATAGGTCATTCGCTCATTTGTGTGTGTGAGAAATGGAAAAGGTTCAAAACTAAACCCAGCGTAGAGGTATTGAAAACAGAAACCGAGTCGAGCCATTTAGTAAATAGTGTAGAGACATGTTCTCCTCTCGACTGTATAGTGACGGGTGACAAATTGACACTGAAATCATGCCTATTAGTCAATGTTTTTCTGTCCCACTGTGTTTCCTATGGCCTGTTGTTTTCCTCATGGAATAGGAAGCAGTTCCTGTCCTCTGATAAAACAACTAGTTTGTGTAAATAGTGAAGTCACAGTAAATATAAAAACAGTTCAACAAACAACTACTATATTTTTAATGACTACTCTATGGTTTCAGTGATTACTAACTACGGTCCCCACTGTTGTCGTGATGATGAGAAGGAGCCTTCATCAATAACCACATGTCTTTCCTCTCCTCTGACATATTAGGCCATATGTCGATCACAATGTCCACATAAAATCTGTTTTTTGTTGGAACACATTCCTAGCAGCACAAATAAGTTTTGATTCCTATATAGTCTGCTACTAATGAATGCAACAAACAACCAGCTTTTGTTCCCTCCTGTTCCGAAAGAAGACTAGAAAACAGAAGCATTGTTGGTGTAACGCTCTCAATACTCTTCAATTGTAACCGTTTTCACGGATTCTTTACAAAAAGGTATGCTTATTTTTTATATTTTGTATTTTAACAGCAAATATTTACGAGGAACCTGTTACCGCTTTCTTAATACTTTCTAATGCAAAGCTCTGTCACCGGAAATTTCGTTTTCCGCACGTAAACTCACGACGGAATTAATTTCATAACAAAGCAGATGCATGATTTGATTAGGCTCGTAGTTTGTAGTAATAGCCTGTATAATACATTAGCCTCAAATGAAACTTATAAGCTATGGTAAACTTGTGGAATTCCTCTAACTTCCGCTCCACTAAATGACTAATGACAATAACAATTAGAAAGACAGGAAAGCGCTTGCTTAATATTTATAATCTAGTTTCATCATGCAGTCATCCTTTGTATACTTATCCGTGGAATGTAAAAAGGATAAACTATTTACTTTCTATATTGTGTAAGTTTCAATTGCCAAATACGAATATCCACGTCAGTTTATCGCAGGCTGATATGTTCAGGAAGCATACGATCATGATTGTGACGGAGAAAATTTAGTGCGTCAAAAGTGAAATTCAAACAAAAGATGTAGATAAAGGATAGAATTAGCGAGGAAAATGTAGTTTAATAGAAGCTATTGCGCCGTATTACGACCAACGACGGCTGCTCTGTCAATTCAGCCTTTTTTAATTCACTGGAGACAGCCAACTGTCTTCCTGTTGAGTGAAAAGAGTGAATTTTGTCGTGCAATAGGATAGTAAGTAGAAATCTAAGAGGGTACACAATTGTCACAAAACTAAAATTTGTGCGAAATTAACTCTGTTGTGAAAGTCTGTAGAGAAAGGAGCTTTTTTTCTTTAGTCTGAACGAAAAAAAAAACTCACTCATTTCTCCAGCAACAGTATCAGATGCTGTTGAGTTTTTAGAGTGTGATGCTTTTTCCCCTTGTGAATTTTTTATTTTTATTTTATTTTTTCATCGGCATCCAGTCTCCTTCCTTTCATCCTGTCCATTAGTTTGTGTTTGGGTGACAACAGAAAAGCAACAACACTTGGCATTGTACATTTACGCCAGCAACTATTTTTGTTCCAATTTATTTTCTTCTTCAGGTACTCTACTTGAGCTTTTGTGAATGTTTTTGGTCTTTTTTTGCATTAAAATGTATACAGGGCATGAAAACAACCGTAATTACTCAGCATTTTTGGCAACTTTCCCCATAAGATAAGTTTGTTATCATGGGTGGAAGTAGCTATTGTTCTTGTCGGCCACAGTCTTGCTACCATTTTTACTAGCTTTTCAACTGTTTAAGCTACCACTATTCTTTCTCGTGGTGTTCTGATAGCAGTTATGATCATCAAGGTTCATTATACTGTTTCAATCTTGTCCAAAAAGTTATACATAAAGTACAGCTGAACTTCTTAATTGTCTTTAACTTTTTCACGGGATCACTGAAAATTAAACATTTTGAACGTTGGAAGAGGTACGGCGTTCCGAATATACGCATTTGACAAACTCTAGAGTGGAAAGTCGTCACTGTAAAAACAAGCGACGACAAAACTTTCGAGCGTCAGGTACCCTGAAATATCCTATTACTGACCTACTGACCAGAGTAGCAATTTTCATTAAAAATCCCTAGGGACATTTAAACTCATGCCAGAACCGGAAAGGATACTGGAAACGGACAAACGGATTATCTAGAGAAAACTCGCAGTGATGTTAGCCATACCTGTGTGCAATTACTTTTTATAAGGTCCAGTGTTTTGAAGTCTTTAAAACTTTGACTTTTTACGTACACTTACTTTTTCAAGTTGCAATTTTCTTAGGGGAAAGTGTTCTAATTATCATAATTTTCATTACAATATTTATTGCATCCACAAATTTACTATATTGTTAGGCATACCTGTGTGCAATTACTTTTTATAAGGTCCAGTGTCTTTAAAACTTTGACTTTTTACGTACACTTACTTTTTCAAGTTGCAATTTTCTTAGGGGAAAGTGTTCTAATTATCATAATTTTCATTACAATATTTATTGCATCTACAAATTTACTATATAACAAGTTTGCAGCGAATTAGAGTAAAATCTCGTGTTTATCTGAAAAGACTTTTGCAAAGAACACGCGGCTGGTTTGTGTGCGTGGAAACTTAGTAAGACACAAATGAAAAAACGTAAACTTTGCAAGCGATTGGGTTGATTGGAACGCGGAAAGTTGCGAGATTGCATACATTTTCATGCGGAAGGTTTCCAGTTTTAGATGAAGCCCGCCCAGCTCCACGCGTAGAAACATCAAATTAGTAGAACTTGAATCGGTGTCCCTACAAAAACCTCAATAGCTATTCTTCTACTCTGCACTTTTTTTCTGCAAAGAATTGAGAATAAAAGTTTTTCTGTGGGCGTTTGGTGTTAGAAATTAGTCAAGAAAAGGAGAGTGTACCCGGGGGAAAGCGCATTAACAAGAATACACCATACTGACTGNCAATAGCTATTCTTCTATTCTGCACTTTTATTCTGAAAAGAATTGAGAATAAAAGTTTTTCTGTGGGCGTTTGGTGTTAGAAATTAGTCAAGAAAAGGAGAGTGTACCCGGGGGAAAGCGCATTAACAAGAATACACCATAGTGACACTATCCTTGAGATTCCATTGCAATGTGGTGGCGTTATGCGTCCTCAAAGTTGGAATAACTTTATGCATTTGTGTATATTTTTCGCACAAAAATGTGTGTGTAAGCAAAAGACAAACAGAAGCCTTTTTGTAATTATCAAATAAATCATTAGGCGGAAGCATGAACAGCAAAAATCAGAACATAATTTTTGGCTGATTTTCCAACACTTCATCAGATTGTAAAAGTAAAGAGGCTTTGGTTTTAAAATCCTGTATCATGGACACACACAGCGTTTATAGTGTTTTGTGTGCATAGAATCACGATTTAATACATATCAACCGTGATGGAATTAATCAACTCTGCAATGTGAAACGGCACGTAACGAAAACTGATGACATACCCTTTTTGGTTGAATTGTTTTAACAAGCTGATTCAAACTAAGACTTGCAGAAAATATTCACAGTGTGTAGCATCAGTGCGATTGCATTCTAGTAAAGATTTCATTTTCTAACGCAGCTGCGAAATTGAGATTTCCATTCATCGTTGGAATATTGGAAGCTTAGGGTGTAGGGATAAAATGTATTCATAGTCCGAGCACTACTTAATTACCATTGTTTACGAATTTGAATGAAGAATGCACAGCTAAGGGCAACAAGTCAGATCATATTATGGCTTAAATTGAACACCAACATATGAATAGTGTAGCTGTTTAAGCGGTATCCTGGCGAAGTGGTGCTGGTGCACAATTTTACTCCATAACCCAATTTGATGAAGTGTTTTTACACCAGGTTTTTATCTTTATCATAAATTTGTTGACACTATTTGAAATTCGTTATTTTATAACGCTCCATAACTTGCTTTTTGGTTGTCAATTATATTTTCAACAACCCCAACACTTGTCAAGTGCTATACTTATAGCTATACTTATCGCTCTCGTTATACTTATAGCTCTCCTTGTTAGTAAAACAAAGACAAGGAAACTCAGTGAGTGAAAATGATTGTTACCATGTTGGTGAGATGTAAGCAGATGCTTGATTATTATCTTATTGAGAAGTTCGGCGAAGGTTGTGCCAGAGAAATACGATAATACGGGATGCTCTGGCTTGTCAAATCCTCTGTAAATAGGTTGACAGAGTGACTGAAAGGGAAGGAGCGACTGCTTCAGCCATATTTGCTTTCGCACACTTCCCTCTAAGGAGTTTCACTGGAATTGAGCTCCTGGAGGAACTCGGATGAGCAATGACACCAAGTTGTCTCCTCGATCTTGTATATCACTGGGGACTTCCTTTTTTGACTACCGAAACGCTCTCAACATATTTGACTGGCTAAGGTCACAGGAGCTGAAAACAAGTTAAAACGAGAAGAGAAAGAGGGATTTAGCCGTTCACATGGAAAATTAGGAAAAGTGCTCTCAACGCGTCAAATACTAATGCTGGCGTATGGTACACATATGATAACACAACTGGTTAAAGATATTACCTAGAATTTTGAAAGTTTGGGCTGAGACATATTTCTACAGTGAAAGCATACAAGGCATGAATATAACTATGCGTCAAATTACCACGGAATTGGCTGTGCGTTCAACCTTCTATAGTCTTGTTCACAAGAAGGACAACTTGGCCGATCACTTCTCTGTGAAGGATTGTCGTTGTCGCACCGCAAAACCAGAAACTCAAATGTGTTCAGATAAATTTTTAGTGGCAGTAAAAGCAAATCAGCCCTTG
>JAAXOA010002304.1:0-13484 GCA_036561885.1 Salina celebensis | reverse complement strand
ATACCAAACCGTGAATTTGTTTTGGTTATTAAATGGTCTTTTCTTGAAAGCCACCCAATTCTTGGATAAAGACAGATATTAATCGGGACAGACTGACAAAAGACCAATATAATCCAGTTATTCCCACTCTCTGCTGATGAAATGTTATTTTCCAATGTGTATGTAAACTGTATTCCATTGAAGCTGTATGTTGGCCATGCGTTATTCCGCGTTTGTCGGTAGAAATATCCTACTTGTCCAGTTATGCATCAAGTAGTTATTTGAGGGCATAAATGACCAGTCCAGTGCTCCATCAGTTTTGAACAATCTACTATAAACTGGCCTTTACTCATTTGAATGTAAATACTTGATGGAGACAATATATATTTCGGGTGTTTCCATTTTTTCTCTTTTTGTACCAGTTCTCATTCCCACATTTTCCCTTTTATTAGTTTAAAAAGAAAATAAGCGTACAAAATTGATCTTCTGAAGAAGTTGTTTAGTAAATGTTAACTACAAAGAATTACATATTTTGAACTTTTATCTTACTATGTAATTTAATTCGAATGCACTTCTGTTTCAAGTTGCATATTTGAAACGAATGTCATGTAGTTTACAAATTGCCATCCGAACTTTGTTTCATCTTGAAAGCATCTGCTTTTTAATATCTAAAGCGATTAGCCCAGTATACAATATCTGTTTGTGATCGAAACTTGAGAGGCTATTTGTTTATTATATAAGACCTGTTTCAGCACTCAACCTGAATGATGAAATTTTTGTGAAAAAAGAGCCACGGCTCGCTGACACATTTGTAATTTGTTTTAAACATGAAACTGGCATATTGATGATGTTATTTTGATGTTGCTCGTGCCCCCTCAACAGCAAAAGGACATTTTTTGCTGACAAGGCAGAGATGAAAGTGTGTCAATCAATTTGTCAGTGTAACCAAACCACACACACGTTGGAAAGATTGAGGGTGATAGCGTTTCATAGCTGCTGATAAAATCTCATGAGGACATTTGCTACTGTCTCATTTTGATGCAATGTAGTCAGCCCCAGCAGACAAATGATTTGACAAGGTTTGCGTGGGAAGAACTTTGGAATGTTGCATACGTAATAAGATAAACATAAATTAATGGATTAATGATGAAAACAAGTTGAAGCAAATTGGGTTTAATCAATCGTTTAACTGTCTTATATGAAAATGGCGTTTGAAAGAGCCTTCTCGTCGGGTTCAATGAATCAAGCAGGACAATTTTGTGTGAAGAACAAATATTGGACTGTTTGGAATTCCATAATTGGAACTAACCGAAACAGACAGGTATCAGATAGTTCCAACTTCAATCCAAACAAGGATAATCTCCATGTGAAATGACATTGAAATATGGTTCGTCTGAGGAAACATCACTTCACCCTAGACACAAAAATTTTCTGTGTGCTCGAAACCAGAGCAATCTGGGTGAATCTGTTCGTATTGCTTGCTTGTTTGTTTTTAATTATTAAACGCGTGCCTGAAGTCCGTAGTTGACTTCAATGGCAAACCCGCGATCTCGTTCCCACTTGTCCTCAGCCACCAGCTGGCGTAACACTACAAAGTTTCAATAGGAATTTTCCACAATGCAAACACGGGGTAATACCTTTGTGTCACAATGCTTTACCTTAAATTTGGGTCTTAATTTTGATGTGTTTGCTGCTACAGAGAATGTCGTTGTGTTTAGTGCTCTTCAACGAATTGCAATATGTTTTTTCTTTGAACTATTTGCAGTCCTTGAGCACTCGATCTCTAAGAGACAACATTGAAAATTTACTCGAAAGAAGATATAAAAGTTTCCTTATCATTGTAGAACAGACGTCTGTAACAACAAGCATCATTAACTATTTCATTCCGACGATGGTGATTAGAAAAAACATAAATGCACTCAAACATTTGGAGCTATCTCATAAAGCCTTGACAAAATTTAATTGTATTCAGTTAGGAATGCCTTTTTGTAAAAATTTTGTATAAATATATTGTTTAAATAGCACTTGAAATGTCCCCGCGTGCAGCGATGCATAATTTAGCGACTTGATGAATTCATGATATGCGCTATTTCATTAAACAACATGGTAACATCGTCCGTGCTTTCGCAAAAGACGTGCAAACCAACGATCCAGGGTTTGTGGTCCAATATGTTTTCACAATTAATTTCTTCCGACGTGTTTGTCCGTTAGGTATCACATATTATAATTCAAGAGTCACTCTTTTGTTGATGAGTAGCTTTCTCTCTCAAGTGTTTATGCGTGTGAAAATCACTCGTTAAAAACCTTGACGCGTGGTAAAATGTCACGTGTATGAAACCTGAAGTGCTACAGTCATATCAACCAGGATCAGTCAAATTTCAAAGAAAAAAACTACAGTTCGTAAGTTTTGGGTGTTAATTACAAATAAGATACTACATTTCATAATTACCGGACTCGAATGGTTAAATTTTGAGAGAATTTACCTAAGCTTTTTTCAACAACGTGAAACCATTAGATTTTATATACTGAGACTGTGTAAGTAAACTACTAAATTCACTATCATATGAATTTAATTTTCTTCCTTGTCTCTGACAATCGCAGCAAACTTCATGCACATGACACCCTGACATATTTCATTCTGAAATGCACCAAAAACCAGTAGGCGTATTGAATTGCTCACTATTTTGTCTACTAAAAATAGTAACGACACTTTTTAATTTTCAGATCTCCTGTGGCGCATTTAATGGCTATTCATCCAGGACCATTTGTCAACCCAGCAAGGCAGCAAGAGAGGTTTCCAGGATAATAATAATAAAATAATAGTTCAACCTTTCGATCATCCCATATCCTACCTTCCCTTATGTCTTGCAACTGATCGACAACGAACGTCACAAAATTCGTAACTTTCTCCAACTGTGCTTTGTGTCCGTTATGAAGAAATGTCCGTCCAGCACAGCTATAACAACTTTATGGAGAAATGCGATGGATTCAAAAGGAAACCAGTGTTCGACGATTCAATATTTTCTGTAGCAACATGTTACACTTAGAAATCTCCACATGCTCTGAAACAGGTTTTCTTTCGTACCTGGGGCAGAATCCTGATTTCAAGAACTGTATCAAACGCAGGGCTTGCATCGTCAATGTATGCACTTATGGAATACCAAGGAATAGAACTGGCGTTTATTGAAGGAAAACTGGCCACCCTCATCATGTCATGATCCCACTGCGTAAACTGGAACCATCGCTTTTTGGACACATGGCTTGAAGATAACATAAAAAGGTAACGTAAATTTTATGATGCAGGAAAACTTTATATTGACGCTTGTATCGGAGAAAAAGATGTCAGAAGCTACAAGATATAGTGAAGCTGTTAGTTGCCGTAAGTGCGGCAGGTTCATAGTTATGGTCAAGGACCAATAAAGTGTCTGTCCGTTAGATGTCTTCGTCCAAACAGACAAAAATTAGTTTTAAATTGCAATTAATTGCAAACAAACCCCACCGACTAGGCCACAACAGGCAGCACCTACAATTAGTTTAAATGACAAACGGCGTGGGAGTTTGGTTCCGCAACTTTGATAGATTAAGCCAAGATTTTATATTTCCCTTCTACATTTTATGTCGACAAAAGCTGCAGATCGATAATGAATTTAAGACGAGATAAAAACATATGGGCTGATGAGTGAAAAGAAAGATGTGCAGAAAAAAGAATTAACGAAAAGGAAGAGATAAAAAAATATTATATTTTATTTCTCTGTGAACAGATGAAAATAAAGCCTTTCAGTACCGACGAAGCTTCCGATGATCAAAATATAGGTTATTACAACTAATACGCCTACGTGAGGATGAAAATTGCTTTGATCGACGTAAAATACAGCTTTTTTGATGATCAAACAGATTTATAATATTTCAAAGAAAGAGATAAAATTTCACAATCTTCAGCACCGTAGAAGTTGCGCTAATATTGTAAACCTCAATACTTGGCTAGACAAAATGGATTGAATTTAGAACGAATACATTTACAAATTGGTAATTTTGCAATTAGCATTTCCAAAGTAAACTTTCACATATTTCTAATGAGTGTGAAAAATTTGTTCAGTGAGTTGATTTGCGTAGCAGGTATTGCTTGGTGACAAGTGCAAACAACTACAAACATATTCAGGTAAATTTAATTATAACTTTTGAATAGTTTTACTGTATCTCAAAGAACACTCAACATTCAAAACATGCTTAAATGCAAATCCGCGAAAAAGCACGAAAAATTAAATCTTGTCTCTGACATTCTCCAGCTCTAAACAAATATCATTTTGTTTACCAGGAAAAAATTATTTGACGAAATCAACATTCAAATATGTTTCTATTCATATTTCAGTGAAAGGTTTTTAGTTAAAAGAAGTTTGCATAATGGTGAAGTAAATAAGGCTGGTCGGCTGGTGTAATATTTTGAACTCGTATTTCTGAGAATATTTCGATAAAGCAGGAGATAAAATTGTTTTTTTGTACCCTCTTTAACCTTTTAAAAGTATAACAATGTCACGTTCATCTTTCCCGCTATTGACTAAACTACTTATGCATTGCCTAATCCGGTACTAGGTACTTTACGTTTCGTTTTTAATGTAATATCCCATCTTATATCATATATAACACAATCTTCTCACTCATAATTACTTTTAACTTTTAACATTAATTACGCGAAAGCCTAGACGTGTTTGCGTTGTCCGCTTGTACTAGTGCTTGGCCCACGCTTGTTGTTGACTTTGTAATCACCTCAGCCTAAAAGTTTCCTGCGAGAACAAGGAAAGCTGAATGCCAGAGATTCGCATGCCTCCAGCTCCAGCATTGCCAAACGCGGACCTCATTTTGTTGATTGAACTAAAAGTTGTATTCGATACCGATTATGTTGTGGTTTAACTGCCAGAAAGTAGCAAACTTTCACTCCTCAGAAACCACCTACGCAATTTTTTTCTTACAAATATAGACTTTTATCGCATTTATTTTACCATCTGTCATTTAATTCCCGCAATATTAGACATTTTCACTTACACGAATATAAAAGCGTTTTTCAGCTACATAGCTTCTTTTACTTTCACTCAAATAACAAGCAAATTGATTGCTTTTGAAAACATCCAACATTCGTGAAATTTTAGATGGTTACCTTACCTGCTGGCGTGCGAGGGGTTTCTTCTGAATTTAAAGCATATTCGTTAAGTTTGTGCGATAGAAAACATCAGAATACGTTTGGAAGCTTTAGGTTTATGCTTTAATCATATATGCTAACTTCACACAGAATATTTCTAGAGCTTTCCTATGACTTTTTCTGTACATCTGAACGAATTTTCAAAACAGAGATACGTGTAAAAGGTCACATAAAGCATAATAACAACTACAAGTACGTACCATTAGTAGCATGAGCACTTTCACTGAATGATTATCTTAGGATAAGATAGCTTGTTCCTTTACAGGGTCATGTGGCCATTACTATTTTATATTTGCTTTCAGTGAAGCTAAACGTCTGGAGTCTACCCCAAATAGGCATACCTCTCGAAATAATAATAGGATTGTAACAAGTTCCTGGAAACACTCGAGCACGTCTACTCAAGTGTACGAGTAATGTACCTAAAAATACAACGTATGAGCTCAACCAAAAACCACTGATTTGGCGAGCACATTTTATCGCACTCAAAATGTGGCAGTCCGCTTTTATTTGTAATGAAGCGTTCTCGTATGTAATTTGAAAAACTTTGAACATATTATTTTAAGCTTCTGTGATACATTTTAAAACGAACTAGCCAACAAATAACTGGAGCAGATCAATTAATAATTAAAAGTTAACTTATTAATAGGAAAATAGTTAACACGATTGACTGATCAAACGGATCTGACATATGTAATGTAGCTTTATGGGTACTTCATAAAGAATTTTTTAAATTGATTCTAGATATAAAATGGCACGGAAACTACTTTGTTGTCGTCTGTCGTTATCTATCAAATTTCAGTGTATCAACTTCAGAAGATGTTTAGCAAAAAGTTAAAATATGTCAAACATGGAGTCTTTGATCTTGGGCTGCTTTTAGTTTTAAAACGCTCGAGAAACTTGTATGATTCAATTTTGGAGACATAATGAATAATATAATGATGTACCATGTTGGCAATTTTCGCCATGTTTTGTTACACTGCTTGTACAAATCAAAGGAAGAGGCTGAGAGGTTTGTAAATGGTTTGAAAAACAAAATATGATAATAGCGTCTTTTTGATGTTCTTACATTTAGTAGCAAAATAACATTTTCGCTGATGGGGCAAAGTCGAAAGTGTGACAATCAATTTGTTAGTGTCAAACAGCCACTAGTTGAAAACGGTTATGATATAATATGTCTCATAGCGGCTGATAAAACTTGTATACGGTTACGTTGTTATAAAACGCGTTTTGCACGCTGTCGCAAGGAAACTCATGACTGAGACCGTTTTTACTTGCGTAGGAAGAGGATGGCATGAATAATGAGAGACCAGACTAATGAATTAATGATTAGGCAGGATGGCACAGATCGGGTGTCATCAAACGTTTAATTATAGATAGTGTACATAATATTAATGAGGTCAGCAACACGACTTCAAAAAAACTACGCATAACACGCATTAGTACATTACTGGTTAAAACTAGTCCTCCAGAGTGCTCCACAGGCTATCAACATGAAATAAAATGTAAATATTGCGGCTAAACATTACCGAGGGAATAATGCAAAAGCTCGTAACCATTTATATTATACACGCATGCCGTTAAGCGCCATTGGAGAGAGGCGTTATTTAGGGATCTAGGCATGTATGAAAAACGACATTAGGCAACTTCACCAACTGAATTATTGAAAGTTTCTCTATGCTCATGCTTTAATTCACATTTCGCTGAGGTAACCAAAAACGAAATTGTGATCATTCACCAGTTCTTAAAGAGTTCCGCATAGAAGTTGAGGATTACATGTAATTCTGTAGTGAAAGCAAAATCCTAGTAAATGATTTTATGAAGCTTTTACTTTGCAAGGATACAAGTAATTTGAGAAGGAGACAAGGGCCGGGTTCCTTTACCCAAACAAGACTTGACGTGACGATGAGCCGCAGACTGACTCATCAAGGTCTGACTTTCGCCAGTTGCATTCATACATGGTGTGTGATATAGCGTTGGAAACGGATCACAAATATTGCTTTTCTATGACGGTTGTTGTGGCTGGTGATATTAATCCTAAATGTGCCAGGGAAGTGATAACGTTGAGCTGTCAGATGAACTTCCGAATAACATGCGACAAATTATTGCAGACCTCACACAAAATCCGGTTGAATGGGCCATGTTAGGGATGTAAAGATGGCCAGTGAGCATGTATCCGTTATGACCAGCACCTAAACCGTCTTCCAGGCCTGCTATGTCAACAAAAACCTCCCGAAACCCCCCCAAATTTGCATGTAAAAAGAGCATAATATTAATTTAAGATGAAACAGAATGGCACGGCGTCCTAATATGCTAATTGAAATGTCATTTTAGTGACGAAATTTCCAATTGATGCTCGTGTTGTTTCTTTGTAGTTTAAAAGACATTATGTGGAAGCAGCTTTATCTTAAAAGCTTAAACATTATTGTGTTAAACCAAAAAGCTACCAGAATACTTAAGTTGTAGGTATCAAGTTTTCAGAAGATGGTCTTCTTCCAACTATTCCCCGACAAGGTAGCCTCTTGCATATGTTGAACAACTCACATTTTGGAGAGATACAAACGACTATCATGGAATCTTTTGTATATGATTCGTTAATAACGACATGCAAGTTTGATGTTCCACGCATTCCGTCACCGGCAACAGAGCTCTTTTAAGATATATGGAATCCTGTAAGATCATTTGTCATTGTTACAAAACCCAACAATTGAATTTGAAAAATCTCATGGTAACGTCAAAGCTGCTAATAAAATTTGCATATGGAAAATTTTTGTTCCATCAATTTCAATCTTTTGTCGAGTGAAAATTGTAACCCTACAAAAATGACATTTTTTAGGAAAAAGGTTCAGCAGATGGCATTCTTAATGTTGTCGACAAAAACTAATGAAGCAACATTGATGATGCAAGGTCCAATAACTTGTTTGTCATCACACACATATTTTTTGTAAATATAAACTGACTTGGATCAATCAGAAATAGCGTCATTCACACAAGTATAGTCACGTGTTTTATGTTATTTATGTGAATGAAATAAATCATAAGCGAAAGCTACTTTATATGATTGCATTTTTTGTCTCTCTGTCTGTCCGTCTGTTCGCTTTATATCTGGGATACTGTTTGACGGATCTGGCTCAAATATTCAGGGTATCATTGTGAGGAATTTTAAATTTGTTATTTTATTCGGATACTTTTGTTTTCATGGGGCGTTTTATCTTTATATTTGTCACGGAAGCATATTTTGCACTTGAAATCCTCTGACAACTTTTCCCATGGGCCGTTTTGGAGTGCGGTTTATCAATGAGGTGAATTCTGTTTATAAATAGAAAGGAGTCGGTTGCGAAAGCAAATTACACCCATAACTAGTGGAAGTGCGAAATAAACTTGAGTATGGAGCACCAAACACTCACTGCTGATTCCGGAAGTACTCTGCTGGAAACTTGAAGCTGTCGAATAGAAGCACTTTAAATCTGAATAAATGACTTTCAAAGAAGTAATCACGGAAAAAAATATTAATGTAAACCTGTTCTATGCAAAGAGTGTGTTCAACAAAACTATGTCCTGGAACATATGTTCTTTGCGAAATATGTCCCGAAATACACTTGAGATTTCTCCACTTGACGGGAGAAATAAAAAGGACGATTGAAGCAGTACTAACGCATTATCGCAATCCAACTTTCGTTTAAATTTATTCCTTTAATCAATCCCTAACAGAGATTCAGATTCGAACATTCTGCAAATACTCCGGAATTCCGGATATAAAAAATGTTGACGTTAAATACTTCAGTGCTTCTGAAACATATCTGTCTGATTGCTGGCCAATTTTTCTTTCATATCCTAATTAAATACACTTCGATTTAAGAAAGGCTTTCTCCTCCAAGTGTTTACCTGGTGTAAGGAAATTCCCTCAAAAAAGTCTTGACACGGGTTGTTGAGATGCGGCAATATTTCAGCATCAAATCTTTCATCCAGTCCCTCACTGAATAATATTATTAAAAAAGAACAAGTAATAACATTATTATTTTATGCTGAAACTGCGCCATTTTTTGCATAGCTTCCTAATCAGCTAATTGAAGTTTTTATGCAACCCAGTTTTAAACTTTTTCTCATGATTCGCATGGACTACACCGAACTCTATTTCTATGAAAATATCTCATAATAAAAGCGAGTTCATTAGTCACAAAATAAAATGCGAGTTATGTGCGGCACACAAGTACGGTTTTCGAACGATGAATAAATGTGCGCTAAAAAAGCAGGTTTTTTTTTGACAATCCTTGGTCTTGAAACATCTCATTACGTCTTCGTGGCGGATGATGGAAATATTTGTTTTCGGGAGTTTTTTTACTCTAGTACACACACCGTAATATTATTCATCCTTTCACAATATCAACCTTTTTCTATGTGACCATGGCTCATCATTAGCGGACGTTTAAATACGCAAAATATCACTTCTACTCCTCCTTAAGTTGTTATGCTTACCTCATCAGACTCCACATCATTAAGTATGTAAAAAATACAAGCTACAATGGTATTAGTTTGCAAAATTTCGAATTTACAACTCATTGACTTAAGAACTGTATAATCCTGTCCTGTCTAATACTGTCCACCGGCAAGTCATCATATCTCACAGTATCGATTGTAAGATTGGTTTCCTGTTGCATTGAGTAGAAAATATGTATACTCGCGCCACTCATCAAAGTCAAAATTGTGTATATTCCGCATACTACACAGCCACAAAATTTAAATGAGGGAGCCTAACAACACTTTGGACTAGATCTGATGAGTGGTCGGAGAGGAATTTGTGTGTGGCTTTTTGTCCAATTCTCCCTGGGCTTCGTTTGTTACTGGACGATCTACTTATTTGAATTTGGTGGTTCTTTTTTGAGTTAAAAACCATTGTTCAGAAATGCAGTCTCGCGTTTATATCTCTCATTGTTTCGCGTCAAAGTAGTCAAAACAGATCCAAGATCATGTCGACAAAATTTTCGCGAGGAACACACAGTAGAAATGGATGAGATATGATTTCCAGAATCCTCACATTTCGTTTGGCTCACACAATTCTAATGTGTCATAGTTATACATGGCTTCGTAGTTTCACAGCGGCTGTCTAAAATTTTCGTTCTACATTTCCACAAGTTTCCATTAGTGCTTTGCACTTACAGTTACCACAGATATATATTCTCCATACAGAGATCGCAAAGGAGAAAGCAGAGCATCACTGTCAAAGGCGACATGGAGGCATCTGAACTTGACTCAGACTCAGACAATTATCAAGCAACAGAGCTTTCAAATACTTGAAGGGGCTATCGGAATAACAGCGTGACTGTCAAGAGAATTTCTGTGTTTGATGGGATCCAGACATTCTCTGATTTTGTGGAATTGTTTGGCCCAACTGGGTGTCACGGGTAGTCTGCAGGGCTCACAGTGTTCCTTTGTTTAGCCGACCTGGCCATTTTCTTCTTTGGACTGGCATGAAATGGCCTGGTGATTTATGCGGTCACGTGGATACTTAAAAAGAAGTCAGCGATTGCCGATTTGCTCGTAGTTCTTTTGTGTGTTCGTGGTACACTTTTGGCCATCATATTTACAAGTAAGGGAAATTCTTTTTATTTCGAAGGATTTATATATAAATAGATGGAACAAATATGCTTTTCAATACTTGGCGACAACTAATGTTGATTGACGAGATTTGCGAGAATATGACTAACTGAATTTTTTTCGAAACAAGCTTGGGTGGTTGGCGAGGTTATGTGAAAATTTGTGTTGTATGCTCAATGAGTGTCAGATCTCTTAACGATTTAGTCCCCCGGTGCCATTGCATTTGACATGGAAAAAAAGTCAACAATAAATTGTGGTCTTATATCTATCTGCCACATTTCCTCCTGGATATACATACTTTAATCAGGGATGTTTTGCTGAATATGTCCCACAACATACTAATATGTGTGGTGTATACAAACTACAAACTGCATGCATATTTTCTATTTAAATATAAACATTCACCAACTATTATGCTAAATGCTAATAAATAGTGATGATAGCTGATTGAAGCAAAATGGTGCAGCATTTGTGAATTTTGTACAGTGGACAGTAGAAATCTCGAAACTGACCATAACAAGTGAGTTGACACTGAGTCGTTGTAGTAGTGCCACTGACACTGAGTTGACACTGAGTGTTTAGGGATGATATACAATGTAATTGGGCATTAATGTTCCCAATGTTGTAATGCAAATTGATAATTTTGCAGTATATGATCCGTATGACTGCTAACTATATTGCAAAATTCTAACTATTTAATTTACTATACGGATGCATTCAGGGTAACTCTATCTCTGGTCGTATATATTTATTGCTTTCACCATCAAATGTTATTTTTCTTTTCCATTTTCAGATGTCGAGCAATGCATCAGTCGCTCGCCATCACACAGCATGTCACAACCTAGCAGATCCACAAGATAATATTTTGTATTTTTCTCATTGCCTTATCAATTCCCTTCCATTGGTCAATAATATTTCAACATGTCAACCAGCCCGAATCTGGAATTCCCGTTTGCCTAGAACACCGGCCAGGAAAGAGCTTCGAATTCCTCTACTTTCTCCATGTCAACGTCACAGCTGACTACTTGTTGCCCTTGTGCTCATCGTTCTAGTTAGTCTTGTGCTATATGCAATTCTAAATTAAACATTAGGAGAAACTGTCATTTTTTTGTCTTGCTCACTGCTCACTGTAGGATTTACACCCGCGAAACGGCATGAACCACTCGGAGGTAGGATAAAGAGGTAAGGATACTATATGCAATTATAAATTTGTTATATTCTATTTAGAGCAACAAATTTTGGCTGTAGTTTCTCATGTCACTTAAAGTTTTGGTCTGTCAGTGGTTGCACTACACTGTTAGGTCCACAGCGAAAGCTTAGGTTTTTAAATAAACTCACTTCCTCTATATACAAAAATGACTACTACAACTGTTACGTCTACTGGATATAATATGTTTCAAAGTACGATTTTAACTGGAAGGCCGCTCACTCAAGTAAAACTTAGGGATGCATTTAATTTTGATACACAACGACTGCGAGGCTACCGCCGTCCGTTACTTTTACACATGTATTTTATGTGCCTTATTTCTCATTACTGTTAATGCAAGCTCCAGATCGATGATGAATTTAAGAAAGGATCAAACCGAACGGGCTGGCGAGTGAAAAGAGAGCTGCAAAAAAGGAATTAGTAGAAAGGAAGCCAGAAAAACATTTTACTTCTCTGGAAACGGATTAAAATATAGTCTATGAGTCACAGCTTCCGCTTACATGAAAAAATATAAAAGCCTTACATAAAAAAAACATATAAGCCTGCATGGATAAAAATATAAACACACCTGATATGGTTGTTGGTACGCCTATAGATGTGTAAAACGGGCTTTGATCGACGCGAAAAATTTAGTACTTCTTAAATGGTCAAACGGATTTACAATGTTTTCACTGAAGGGAGGATAAAACAAGTGAGATCATCAGCTTACAAAAATACTTTTAAACCCATTAATTTAATAGCCACGTGTAGTTTCGTTGCTACACGCGCAAACAACTATTATGAGTAAAAGTTGTATTAAATAGAAAATAAAATTGGTAATTTCGTAATAATCCGAAGCTGCGTGAATTTTCGTGTTTCCTAATAATCGCCTGTATACACAAAAGATCCACTTTCACACGTTAATAATTCAGCAAAGGCTATAGTTGGCTGTTATACGGTCAGCGCCGCCGCGAGATCGTGATCGGCCCGCCCGCAAAATTTCAATCCTGGCCCCAATAGAAATTCAAAATTAAAAAATCTCATTTTTCAAAACAGTATGCAACAACAATTTACGAGGGGATTATAACAATATAAGGGAACCTGTAAATCATCTTTACTGCTTAATGCAACCAGAATTACCAGAACACCAGTAGCACAGATCGATTTTAAAACCTCAATCCTTCCTTCAATCTAGCAAACTTGTCAAGAATATCGTAGAAATTTAACTCTTTTGCTAGGTTAACTCAATGGAAAGCAGGGACATGGGAGTCCAGCTTTTCTTGTAACATGCTGAAGCAAACGTAAAGGTCAGATTTAGCTTGGAGAAGGCCCTTTCATCGCTGGCAATGATAACTGGGAAGGTAAGAATATTCTTAAAGCAGTCTTGCCTGCGATGCAAGTATTTGCGATTCCGATGGCTGCTTTTGCTGATGAAGAAAACTTAAAATTAAAACTAAACCTCAACTTCACCTCCGTTTATTATTAAACCGCAAAGAACGGGGGAAATATATAGAACCATACACAGTAAACACA